>RXOD01005663.1:0-12978 GCA_005223375.1 Amoebophrya sp. AT5.2
CCGCCGCTGGATTTCCCAATCAAGGATAAACTTCAACTTGCTGCGCCGCTGCAAGCACTGAAAATTGCCGTTTCACCCGCAACGCCAACAATTCCAGGGCCCGAAGGAGCTGGCGACGCAATTCTTATGGTGATGCCGCTGTCTGACGACATGTTCGCGGCGGCGGTTGCGCTTGTCGCGGATGGCGTAGCGCCAAGGAAGCTGCCTGGGGGAGCGCGCTGCTAGTGCGAACCGGCTTCGGCGCAGCGGTGCCGCAGCGCGTGCGACGTCGTGGTCGTGCTCTTGATAGCCTCTTAATGAAACAAAGTAGCAGCACTTCTAGTCGCAATGCCGCCGCTTCGAAGCGGAAGAGTTTTGGCGATGACTGCCTCTGTTAAGATGCTGTCCCTGGTGACAGCGTTTGCGCCGCCCGCTCCATTTTTTGAGCTCCATAGGAAACTCGAAGCCGAGAAGCGCCACGATCCTGCTCCCCCGGCGGCTCGAATTAATCGGTTTTCTCCGTGTACTGCGAAGCACTCCTCGCGAATAATATTTTTTTTTTCTTCTAGCGCCCACAAGAAAGATGCCGGTGCTAATATCAACATACTAGGCATGAGCTACTTCAAGATCCTCAGGCCACCGTTGGCACTGCTGGCACTCGGTCTCGGTCAGATATAAGAACGCAATGGCTTCTGTAACGCTCTGTCCCTCCCGATGGATACTCACAAAGATAGATAGACAAGCGCCATTGCGTTTTCTGTGGTCGACCTGCGACACTCAATCTTCTCTCCCGTCCGATAGTCCTGACTTGTAGCGTCAAACTGGACTGCACCCGCGCCAGGGGCTGTTTCACTCATCGACCTAGCATCTGCGTGCGCCAGTACCTCTCTACGAATACGACAAGGGATCCGCAAGCACCGTGTAGGAATTCCCGCGCCTGTCTATCAATCGGACCGCTCTTCTAAACTGTCACTGACGCTTCGACGCCGACATATGGGCTGCGACTCACGACCACCCGCAGCGAGTGACTGCATGAGACTTTTCTTACCAGCAGTTTGAGTCTCTCTTTGAGAAGTCCGAGCATCAGAATCTACTCCACCTTGAAGATCTTGCGTGCGATATACTTTTAGTCTTCCGCCCCAGATCTTTACGCAGACTTTCCGAATGGCAGGGCTGCCTCGTCTAAGAGGCCGCTCATCATCTCCAGACTTTTCGGCTGCGAAAAAGGGGGGGGGCCCCCGTACTTACTTGGCTCATGGCCGTCCAGAGCCATCCGCGTCGTGCGTGACTGCTACACCAATTCACTTCATTGCTTTTTTGATTATTGATCGGGGAGATTCGCTCTAGTTCGAATCGAACGATCGACCGGACAGGCGGACAAAGGATGGGGCAACCACGTCGCACAGCCATCCATCGGCTGGCAAAGCCGTACCCCACTGACTGCTTGGGGCTGGGCTGTATGTCCTCGACAGTTAGTGCAAAATACGAACTACGAACGGCGTTAAAGGCTTAGTAGTACTAGTAGCTGGCCACTAGTATAACTCGGGGGGTCACTAGTATAGCTCGGCAGTTAGCACTACTAGTAGGATCGGCGTATAGATCGGCATTTAGCAGTAGCTAGTAGTAGACTCGGCTTCCGTGGTTTGGTTTACAAAAAGGCAGAGCGTAAACCTCACCCCAGCAGCGGGCCAGTTTACGTTCTGCCTTTTTGTAAACCAGTACTGCGCTTGCCGAGTTAAGCTATACTGCAAGCAAACCCAGAGCTGGGCTCCGGGTAATGCTAACTACCGAGCTATGCTAGTCGTAGTGACAGCTGAGCTATACCGAGCTATACTACAGTTATCAGCCGAGTCGTGCTAGTCGTGGCCAGCTACTAAGCCTGTAACAGCGTAGGTGCGTTCTATAGTATAATAGTGCGCATTCTACTGCACTGGCTCCCGAGCACGTACACCCCACGCCACCAATGGGGTACGGCTTTGCCACCCGATGGCAGTCGCAGCGCGGCGTGGTTGTTCTATGCTTCGTCCGCTTGTCCGGTTCAAAATGAATCACAACGATCTATCAAAGTAAAGTAATGAAATAAATTGGTGTAGTGGTCACGCACGACGCGGACCGCTCTCAACGGGCTCTAGCCAAGTAAGTACGGGGCCCCCCCCCCTTTTTCGCAGCCGAAAAGTCTAGAATTGACGAACGGCCTCTAACACTTGGTCTAGAAATTACAAAGTTATCGCTAAAGCAGAACTACAGAAGTAATGCAAATGCCTGCCTGCGTTCTTTGGCTGATTCCGGTAGTTTGTTTGTCGGACGAAACGTACGGTTATCACTGCCACCACCCCTCAGCCTGTACGTGAATCCATAAGTTCACTGTCTACATGAATCCACTTGCTCCCACTTTAGAATACTTTGTATCCGACACGTGTTGGCGCGAACTAGTAAAGCATTCAGATGGCACGAAACCAAGCGACGTCTTCTCAAATGCTTAGCAGGAGTGCTACTAGGGCTGAGTGTTCTGAATGAGGCGACTTGCGTGTACAAAAACAAATATGCTGGGTCATACTGGAGATCGTCATCCCCCAGCGGCTCAATGAAATAAGCTACAAACCCGATCCAGGAGGCTTAGCCTAGCTTTTGCTCGCAGTCTGTGTGTTTCCAGCTCTTTCGTTTTCATGATTCGAAAAGGTTGTCATCGGGTTCCTTGCGCTTTCGGCAGCGTCCATAAAACAAATACAAAAAGTCAAGGTGCTACAATGCTAGCAATCCGCAAAGCGACACCCTTATTGAGAGTACAATAATACGTCGGCGCCGCAAGAAAGCTGAATCGCACTAGAGTAAAGCACTTTGGCCCATTCTTTCAACGCGGCCACTCGGTATCTTCATGCTATTTTCGCTCGACCGATGCAGACGACAGAGGGTCGCCGCGCGTGACATCATTCCTCCATCTACCAACCCGCAGCTTTTAACAGCCACCGGAGCAGGGGCGAGCGAGAACGCACTCGCTACGGGTCTCATCTTCCGCGAACCGTTCGCACATGCTGCACCGTGAGCGTATGCGTGACATGGCTATCAACCACAGGGCTGGCCACAAGGTCGCAGCAGATGTCCTGCCCCTCCTGCAAATGCCGATGCGCCGGGCACCGCGTAGCCACCACGCTTGGCAGCGGCGAAATGGAAGCCATCGCGCTCGAGGTCCGGCTCGAAAGCTGCTCGCGGCTCAGCGGCTCATGCTCCTCGTTCGTGAGCTGACGAGGTGCGATGGCATCGACGGAGACCGCATTTAATGTAGGACTCATCAACATCAACATGATCAACCATAAATGAAAATGACGCGCACTCGCGCGCACGCAGGCACAGGATGAGGACGAAAGCTCTCGATGAATAGCGAAAGTACCTCGGTCATCTGAACCGTGACAGTGTGCTCCGTCACGCTCGTCACGGTCCCACGGTAGTGTTGCGCCGCGGGCACAGTTGCACGCTTCTCCAGGCCGAACAAAAAGGGAAACGCTTCGACGAACGGTTTCGCGCCGTCCTCGCCCGCATTCTTGCCCTGCGTCCCTGCTTCGCTCTTCGAACCCGTGGCGACGCGCTCCGGAAGGCTCGGGATCTTCTGCCGCAGCTCCTCGTAAATCTCACACCTGGTGGGTGGCGTGGCGAAGACGAGGAGCGCTCCATTAGTGGCGATTGATTCTCCACAGAAGGCAAGGAGCACTAATCGAGATGATGGGAAGTTCATACTTTAACGAGGCAAAGAACTGCGACCAGCTCACAAACGTCAACTATAACAAGCACCACACGGGCATGCAGTTTTCTTCCAGCGTCTCAAGGTCCTCCTCGCATTCGATCTCGCCACAGCGCACACGGCGGGCCGCGATGTGGTTTAGGCAAGTTCTGCAAAAAATACTCCAGACACCATGCGAGTGATGCGGCAGCCTTTTTCTGCAGACTGGGTTCACGCAGAAGGACTGGCGAATCCGCGGCGCCTGTGAGTGTCGCAATGAGTTAGCCATCCGCTTTCGCGACATGATTATCTCTTCTAAAGCTGCTACTGGAGTTGCGACACCTACCAACTACTTCATCACGGACCGTTCCCCAAGTATCTGAGGCTGTTACAAGCAAGCAAAACAGTGCAAAGCTCTTCTCTACCCCTGCATCGTCTCCCGTCGGTCCATAGGCATGCCGGTCAGAGGTCGGGATAAAGTTTCCTCTTGCGCGCTTCGCGAGGTAAGCAAAGGCCTGCTCCTCGACGTACTTGGTTTTGCCTGGGTTCGTTACCATGGCGCTGTTCTCCACCAACGCGGCCTGCAGATTTGCGCTCTTCATCCGTGCGGTGGCGAAGCGGTGGTCGGCGTTTCCATGCCCACTTTGATGCGAGGTCGTAGCCGACTTTTTGTACCTCCAGTTTTTCGGGTTTTGCGTCGAGCGATTGGTTTGAGACCCAACTTTTAGTTGATCCTTCCGAAATGTGCCAGCGAGAACAAAAGCGCCGACTTCGCAAAAATACCATTGCTTGTTCGGCGAGTTGGGGTTGCTTGCGGCTCTGGCAGGGCCTCCGCAATGTCTGACTCTGAGCATGTTGTGCGCCGGGCTAGAGTGATTCGTAGACGGCACCGAACTGGAGCTTCCAAGATTGTCGTGGACATGATGGTTGGCCTGGTAGTGATTCCCGACGATCGCGCTCCTCCCGTTTCCGCCCTTGCCGTGCTCCACCTGCTGGAAGTCGTATGCGTCGCCTCGCGAACCCTTACCGGGGAGGGCATACCTGAAGGTTTGGAGTTTCCATCTTTAGCAACAATGCAGCAATGAAGCCTCCAAAGATATAGCTCTTCTTTTCGACAACCTTCTGCAATACGACCGAGCCACACAGGCGACGCAAATCGACACCCGCCTTAGTAAGCCCCTATCTCTTCTCCGACAACAACACGGTCCACCCTTATTATGGTGTGCTCGATCGCGCTTGTCCGGCAGCGTGACTGAAAACACGACCAGCAAGGGCAAGACTCAGAACAAGCAGACGCTGCTATCGTCATGTAGTAGTTTTTCCTCAAGTATTCTCGTTTCCACGGATTACTCAACACCTCTCCAGCATATCAATACCCCTTGCCGACGTTAGCTTGCCCACAATGCCCGCTTTCCTTTCGATCTGAGCTCTTGCCGACGGTCTTCTCGATCAGTTGCCGGAAGTTGCGCGTGACCTGACCGTTTTTTCCCGCGCCACGATAACCCCCCGCCGGCGCCGCGTGGTTTGGTTTTGTAGTTGGAGTGTGCATGTTCGCGTGCTGCGCCAGACCGGAACACCCAATTTGCCCCGTCGGCGTCGCGGCCTCGGTCTTCGAATTGTACTTCTGGTCCGAGGATTGTGAAGAGCTGCATCCGAAACCTGAAATAGTATAATCAGGTGCAGGACGTCAGCTCTGAGCAGTACTCAAGCGATTTCGATCCGACCTCATGCACAGAGCTGCGAATTGACCTTAAGCTTAAGCTGACGACAGCTATACTCGCAATCGCAATTTTAGAAAAAATGGAAATACTTCCTCCTCCGTTAGCAGATGTCATTTTTTCCACACGCCAAGCCTCCCCGTCCTCTTTCTTTCCCTCTACGTTCGTTTCCACGGCTTCCGAGCCACCCTCTATCCATTTGAACGAGCCATCTGCTTCTTCTGCCGAGTAGTCGTACTCGGGGCAGACGTAGTTGTACCCTGTGTAGACAAACGGCATCATGACAGGAACGCCGACACCGTAGAGGACCATGTGTGGCCCCATGCAGTGGGGTGCCCAATCTGCAGCTGCGGTGGAGTGTTTCGGCTCTGCGGGCGCCATGATGCTGGTCTCAGTGTAGGTGTCGTTAGCCCGGTCCTCAGCGTAGGCGTGCTGTGGTCGTGGTCCGAAGAGAAGAAAGTGACTATTAAGTACCCTGGTGTTTCTTGATCTTGCTACTAATTCTAGTAGGTATCAAAATCAAAGTACGACTCCATCTCGTTCCATCTATTTCCCGGCGAAAAGTTTTCGATGTGGATGTCCATACCTGCTCTGCAGCTCCTCCCGCAAGATACTGGTAATACGCGGAGCAGTTGTTCCCATTTTGAGAGTCGAAACTTTCGGACGCACCTCCTTCGGAGGCCCTGAAAGAGCACGCGGATGTCGATTGCACTGTCCACAAGTGCGGGTCGTACTCATACTCGTAGTCGTACGCGCTCGCTGCGTAAGTGCTCGTCCCTGCCCTGTTGGATTGAAAGAAAAATGCTATTGATATTCGGCCGCCGCATGCGGCAATGAAAAAAGTACGCATGCCAACATGCCCCCACTGTGGGCGAAAGCCAGTACCACTGCATTCTCCGGCGAAGAAACACCTCCGTTAGGATGGTGTAATCAGCGTTCGACGCTTCAAAGGAGTATCTTTTTCTTCGAACTAGGTTGAGGCAGACTTCTGCTCGCAGAAAGAAGACACGCTCAACTGAAAGATTTAGATTTCGCAGTGTGAAGACACCAGAACCACAGCAGCGGTGAATTCCGTGATCGCTTAGTGAGTTGCCAACAATATAAAGGCGCTTGAGAAGATGCAGTGGCTATCCTATCCGAGCCCCGGTTTTGCTCCAGGGATCTTTCACACAATCTTACTGCGCGCACCAGCGCATTGCTTCGTCCATCCATTGCTTATCTGTCACGGATCGATTGCAGGAACGCCACTGGAAAAAAAAAAGACTTCGGGGGGTTCCACAGATACGGAGTGCAGCTGGTAGCGGTGGCCACGGCGTTCTGAGCAGCACAAAGGACGCAGTCAGAGCCATTCGATGAAAGGAACTTCTCCTGCGGAAGAAAGCCTTCCCGCACAACAAGAATGGCTCTCGCTGTCCCCGCTTGCGGCATTTCCGATGAAAAGCCAGCCCTTATGCTCGCAAACAGCAACAGAGGCCTTCTGTCACACTTCGAGGGCATCACGCGTGCATCAGATGGTGCGTCGTCCATTGAAAGAGCAATCTCGAGGACGAATCCCTGTTCGAAGTCAAAGTCATCTTCTCGCGCGATCAGGGCGCAGCTTTGCAGTTAAATTTGACAAGAACGCCCTCAGCAAGGCAATGCGGACATCTCGTCCCGGCATACCGGCGCTCACCATTCGATACGAGGCTACTTAGCAGCATCCCCAGCATGAAGGGGTTTTGTCTCGGTTGGATTGAACATGGAATGTGCCACTCTATCTCTATCGCTATCGCCTGATAATTATTTTTGTCGCTTATTTGCATTTGTTGGCCATGGTGATCTAAGGCTAGTAGTCTCAGCCTGATCATCATACTCTTCGCCGACTGATTGCTCTCTAACTAATCCTTTTGCTTCCGGTTCAGCCAGTCCTTCGACGCCAGTGAAAAGAGCGCCCCCGACTCCCTCTCTCCCCCTTCCCCTGCACCTCCTCCAACCACGGACCGGAGACAGCACGGTCCGCATCCATAAAAGCCCGGCGCAGTACCCCCTACACCGATTTCGAAGCGAGAGATTGTGCAGTTCTGCTCTTTCGTAGTGGCACCGCCGGCATGCAGCCAGTCGGTGTGGTAGTCCCGGGTTGCCCTTTTTGCCGTGTTGCCCTCCGGGAGGAGTCCGTCGATGGCGGAGCCGACGTCCAGGTACACGTTGAAAGGATTGGCCTCCTGCATCACCGCTATCAGCAGCTTCGACAGTGGCCCCAAAGCGAATAGGAAAATGTGCGGAAGCCGACGCTCCGGACCAAGAGTGCCGGCGCGTTCATGATGCGACTGAAAAGGAAAGGCACGGGCCAGTTCTTGGAACGGACGGAGACCCTCGCGCACCTCTTCCATCCAGTCCGAGCGCCGCTCGTTGCAGTCATAGGTGCTGGCTTCAGACGATCTCGTTTTCCAACTCTCGGCGCCCTCACCGGTTCCACCGCGCCCGCGGAAGACTTTCGACAGAAACCAGTGCAGCGACGTGCTATTTGAACCGGTCTTGATGAAAGGGATGTAAAGTCCGCGGGAGGCAGGAAACGCGAGCACAGCAGCTTCGGCTCGCGCTCGCTGTTCCGAAAAGAGTCTCCGAACCGTGTCGGCCTCTCCATCGCGGTCGCCGAAGAGAAGTGTAGTGCGGTCTCGCGCGTGTTGCGCCAGGTCTTGAACCAAGGCTTTGAAGCCCGGCCAATTCGCGTTTCCAAACTCCCAACTGTGGAACATCTGTCGCCCCGCGAAGGTTGTCCCTGTACTATCGCAGAGCCCCATCACGTCCGCCACGTAGGACCGTAAAAAGTTTAACCGCCCCCCGCCCCCGAATTGCGCCTTCTTTCTCCAAAGTCCTTCGCCGCAAAAGTAAACCGGCAGGCCAACAAACACGTTCCACGCTGACAGGGCGCCTGAAGCTTGTTCTGATGAAGAACCCCCTGAAAGAGTCGCCGTTTCCCTGGAAGTCGAAAAGGACCATGACGTCTTCCCCATCGCCAGCTCGAGAGGCTTTTTCAGCAGCTCCTGCACAAGGCAGCGCTCCCGGCCTTCAAATGCTGTTTGGATGCTCTGGCCGGGCCCGTCCATACTTTCAGCGTATTGGGCGTGACGAATCAGGTCGAGCTCGCCGTCGCCGTATCGTGCGAGCGCAAAGGGCACGCTCCTCCTCAGCAACAGCCGGAAAAACGCAAGCGACTCCACGGCGGAAGGAATCGTCGCCCGCGTCCTGTCCCGATGTTTCCTCGGCGGTGTTGCATGGATATGGTCGCTCGCAGCCGGAGCAGGTGCCGCGTCCGTCGCTATTTTGTGTACTAGCTCCGCTGCTTCCTTCTGCCAGCTGGCGTGCAGCGTCTTTAAGCCGTCCAGAATCGCCGACAGGCGGTGGATACGACTATCTTGTTTATCGAACGTGCTACGCACGCTCTCTGATGGATCAGCGACGCCATTTCCTCCTGGGGGATCCGCGGTTATGATTTCCCTACGCAGTGCTTCGTTTCCCGCAGCGTATTTTGCCAGCGCGTGCTCAAGCGGCGTCACAGACCAAGGCTCGAAAATGATCTCCGGAGGCGTGTTCGTCCTTTCAGGAGCGGCGGGCGAGGGGATGGTGCTAGCTGAATTGTCTCGGCGGCTTTTCAGCTCCTCGTCGACTGCCGTGTCATCCCGGAGCACCGCCACCGAGGCGCGCTCACTGGCTCTGCCCTCAATTTTCTCCAACGCGCACACGCTCGCCAGTGTCGATAGTGGAACTTCGAATGTCATACAGAATGATGAGCTCGTCGTCGTCTTCAGATGCGAGTTGTCGACGGAAGGAGTCGCGTGGCATAGCCGCCTCTGTAAGTGCCATCTCGGACCGGGGAGCATCTTTGTAGCGCCATCAAGTGTTGTCCCGCGGATTTTCCCCAAGACAATGGGAAAGAAACTGGCTTCTTTGCTCTCACTGACGAGTGGAAGCGCTGCGCCAGCAGGTCCCGGCTGCGCCACCGCGTCGCAGTCGAGCGCATCCGTGATGCCATTCACCGAAAGCGGAGACAAAGGACGTTGGGCATGAGGCGTGGATGGTGCGGCTGAGTAGTATGCAGTTACCGCGTGCTGACGGACGTTGCTGGGCTGCGACGTGTAACCGGTCCCCGCTTCCAGTTCCACGTCCGAATCCAGGGCCTTGGGAGCGGGTTTCGACACGGGCGCCGGTCCGGGGGACAGCACCAGCGTCCCAGGCAGCTGGAGCGACGGTCTGCACTGGAGCCCCCGACGGCAGCAACTGCGATTCTGGGTGGGGGAACGAAGAGGCGCAAACGAGCCCAGAACGAAGAAGAGGTAGAATATGACGGCGAAAGCGTACAGGTAATGGCAATCGGCTTCTGCGCGTCTGATGATCACCAGTAGTAGCTGCATCCCATTAATTCATAACCCTCAACTTCAGCACTACTGAGACCATCCACATAACGATCCATGCGCCCGGGCTCCAGAATGTGAGCGTTCGAAGAGGAGCCAGGAACCAAGAACACGGCGATGGATGATCAACAAGAAAAGCAAACCAATTCAGTTCCCAACAAGTAACGCACAAAAAGAAGCTTCGACCTTGACCTAGCCCCACACCGACTGCGCGAGCCGTCTTTGCCATTGGTGACACACCTGTTTCCAGGAGTCAAAATCCTTGCGCGATTCTGACAGGTTGCCCCTGTTCCCCGGGCCCTGCGAGGTGCTACGAACTTCCTTTTTTTTGTCGTGTTGCCGAGTTCGCTTCGTATACCGGCGCATGCACGAAGTCCTCGCTTTGCTTGTTGCAAAATTTCGCGCGGTCAACTCGCTGTGAAGCCGGGACGCGCCAAACCCCAAGTTCTTCTCCGGTCGTGCGATTCCTCATGATCTACTAGTGCTCTCGCACGTTCTCGGACCTCGCGCAGCGCATTCGCGGCGAAGGCATGTCTGTCGTTCATGTTCTTCTTCCTGAAGTGAGTGAGCGGCGCTTGTCCGTAAGCTCCTTCTCCTGGTTCCTCGCAGACGACCAGAAATCGTGCGCCGTTTTGCAAAGTGGCCGCGAGCCAGAGCAGGTGGTTCCGGAGCGGCAGCTCCTCGCTCTGGAAGCAGCCTTTCCGCGTGTCCAGGTCGTTCCTCCACGAGAACAGCATTTCCGCATCCGTGAACGTGGCGGGGCGGAGTGCATGAAAAGGTGGGGGTGGCGTCAGCTTCCTATGAAAGAGCGATGAAGCAGAGAAGGTAAAACTAAAAACGGAACCGGACTTCTAGTGCCTATCTTCCAAGGACGACCGGCATCAGCGTGTGGCAGGACAACGGGCACAGGCCACTGTGCCGCAACGGAAGCGCCCCGGCGCCAAGGACTATAGTCGGTTGCTACAGGTATCGGCATGCGACTATGTCGCCTAGCGTTCCCGCCATGCCGCTGTCACCGCAAAAGAATTAAGTACGTGGAAGCCCGTCTCCGGCTCCATCCTAAGGAACATATTGATTTTATGGCTGTAGCAAGCTGGCCGAAAACCGGGCCTACGCACGTAATTAAGGCCGCTGGGTTACAGCTTTCCCCTGCTTTCGAAGATCGCGCGCCGCGGCCAGCGCGCCGGCCACCCGCAAAGCCCCGTACGGGTCGAGCAACGGAGTAGCCGCCTGCATTTCATTCCCTTCACCACCTTCGGCAGCACACAGCGCTACCGACACCCGCCTCAGTAGGACCGCGTCGTCTGCCGGGCTCGCCCATTCCGTGACTCCAACCCCATTCCGGCAGAGGAACACAGCGTGCATCTTTTGGTTCTCTGTCCAATTCACCGCGAGGACGTGTGGGCACCTGCACGCGGCGGCCTCGACAGCCACGCCGCTGCAAGAAACGACTGCCGCGGAAGCGCGCGAAAACAGGGAGGCGACTTGTGCAGCGTCGGCCCAGGCGACGCGCCGGAAGGATGTTGTTGTTGATCCTGCCACCAGCAATGCATCGAGGTCCTGCTTGGCTGCAAGCGAGTCAGATGCCAAGACGACCACCTCCTTGATGCTCGAAACGTTCGTCCTGCAAACTTCTTCAAGGACCTTGCGCGTGAGGCCCTCCGTGTCTGCGCCACCAAAGCAGATCACCAGAAGCGGGTCCCGGTTTTCTAAATTTTGCGGACTCACCGACCAAAACTCCTTCCGCAAGAGGAAATACTGCGCGCCCTGCAAGTTCGTTTCGGCAGGTCCTCGTGCTTCCTCGTCCGCCGGCGCCAGCCGCAGCACCCCCTCGACGGTCCGCACCAGGTGGTCGTCCAGGAGAAGCAGGACGATACTGTCGTTGACCTCCGTCTGCAAACGGGTTCGCAGCTGCTGCAAGTACCCTTCCGTGACTGCGTATGAGTCCACGACAAAGTAGTCAACGGTCGCGCCGACGCCCTGACACCACGCGACCACTTTGTCGAGGTGTTCCTCCTCCGCCGCGCTGGATTCCGGAGACTGTGCCCAGGACAGTTGCAAGTCCAGCCCACGACGAGAATCCTCCTCGACACCAGTTTCTGCTCCGACATCTTCTGCACAAGCTGCAAAATCGAATTGACGTCCGACGACAGACTCGAAAATGGACTCAGCTGCTTCTCCGCTACTCGCGGAACTGTCCAAACTCCAGAAGCAGTCGATGCTCCCGACGGAACACTTCAGCGCGTCGGCGATGCTCTGGCATCGAACCAAGTGCCCGAGCCCGACCTCGGCCCCGCAGCTGACGGCGAAGCAGGCAGTTTGGCGGAAGGCGTCATCATCGAGCCGAGCTGAAAGCTGGAAGCGGTCGAGAAGAGTGCTGTGTTGAGAAGGAGCAATTATCGGCGTTGTCGCGTGTTTGGAGGACAGATTGTCGTCAGGGTTTGGGTGGAGCGCAATGCTCTTTCCCAACTGCGTTGCGGTCTGTTGCTGCTGATCCTCGATTTCACTCGCTGCCATCGTGTCTTTGTTTATCGCGTATCAGTGTGGTGCCTGAGTGCTTTTCTAAACGTTCACTTGATTGATATACGTACTAAGGGGTATGACGCTCCTGATGATACACCGCGTTTTCATGCGCGTGATTGCTTGGCTGCGAGTACTGTTGCGAATGGCGGTTAGCTGGGTACCACGGTCGCAAGTTTGTTCGGGATGCCAGAAGTGCCGGAGGAAACTAAATGGACTACTTCCTCGTTTCTTTCACTGATACGACACACAGAAACTGACGCAGACTCGATCATGCGACTTTCCGTGTTCGCGTCTCTGGATGACATTTGGGCTACACAGCATCGTGCATCCAGCAAAGTAGCAAGTCAGGTCTGCCTTTTCGGCAGCATCGCGCGTTCTTGTAGTGCCACCCACTTTGGGCTCGTGCACTCAGTCCGGGTACATCAATATCTATCCCCATGTTCCAATACAAACGCAAGCTTCAGGTTGCAACAAGATTTTACGGTCCCAAACTTCCTTGTCAGCGCCGTGCTTTTTCACGAACTTTCTTTGATCCGCCAATCTTCGCTCTGCTTTACTTGTCGCACTTGGAGTTGCAAGGCACGCAAGCCGCGAGTCGGACGATGCCAATACTGTATAATTACTCGAGAGAGAGAGAGAGAGCGAGAGACTC
>RXOD01005664.1:0-12974 GCA_005223375.1 Amoebophrya sp. AT5.2
CCTACTCGCAACTTCATGCACTTAGCTTAGAAGCCGCGCGAACATAGAAATACCCTCGGTAGCCCCGAGCTTAGTAGTCCCTTAGGGCCCATTTACGTAGATCAAAAAGCTCGGCTTACCTCCTTTTCGCCTACGATTTTATGCAACAGCGCCATGGTTAAAAACAAGCGGGGCGAAACCGCCCTCATTAACGGCGCGGAGTCGATCTACGTCGCAGTGTCGGGCTCCGGCGCGTACCAGATATTCCTGCAGGAGGTCCTCGACCCGGCCGACGTCGACAGCAGCCTGTGCATCTCGCACGGCAGCCGTGATTTCCGCGTGGTGCTCATCTCCCGCACCATACATCACGTGCAAACCGCACCCGGCACCCGCCCGCAAAACATCAGCGACAAACTCTTCAACGACCTCGCCCAAGCGGCGAACACGAAGATCGGCGAGGCAGAAGACGTCAAGATCTTCCGCGTCATCCCGGCGATAAACATTGCCGACGAGGACGACGACGCGGAGGAAAATCCCAATCTCCATACTCAGGCGGGGGCGGGGAGACCGATTCCCAAGCGCCACGCGGCGCCCACAGCTTTCCAGCGGCCGAGTCAAGACCAGCTGCGACCCGAACCTCCCACCCGTAAGTTCCATCTCTCGTCCTCCCCCCTCATCAACTTCAACGAAGACGAGTACACGAACGAGGAAGCAACGACGGGTGGCGGTGCAGCCGGACCTTACGGCGACTACGCGCGTGTGGATCCCAAGTACGTCAAAGTGCCCGCGCTCAAGGAGGATCGCAGCAAGAAGCGCGATAGCGAGGTTGACATCCGCAACTTCTGCGTCGACCTCGACGGCTACAGCGAGGAGGTGAAGGACTACACCTCCATCGTCTTTGCGGTTCTCCCGATCGCGACGATCTTGTACAACCTCCGGAGCAGGATCGAGGTTCCCGCCATCCTCAAGGCCCTCCGCACGTACAGCTACAACACGGTCAGCGGTTTTCTGCAGGCGCTCGAGGCAATCGTCTTCCCGGGGCAGAACAGTCGCAAGTTCGCCGACTGGATCAGCTTCACCGAGTTCCAGACCGATCCGGAAAAGTTGACCCAGGACCTCACCGCCTACGAGGTTTTGCGCACGAAGATCGAGAAGCTGACCGCGGAGGAAATTCACGGACTCAATCTCTTGAAGTCCATCAAGAAGAATTTGGAGCCGCACCAGCTCACGGCGGTGCTGACCCGCGTCGGCGGGAAATTCCTCTATCCCAACGCGCAGAGCGCGCTGGAGGTAATCCTCGCAGACAAGATCAACGCCGTCGCAACGGCTGGCGACCACCTGTTTTACGCCGACAACCAGAAGTATCCGTACCGCCCGAACGATCGCGGACCGAGCGGCGGCGGCGGCGGCTGGCACTACAACCGCGACGGCACCTGGGACTGGAATCGCCCGCGCGGAGGCAAAGGAAAAGGAAAAGGCGAGCGTGACCACAAGGGAGGTCGCGGACGCGGAAAGGAGCGTGACGGCGACAAGAAAGGGAAGGGCCGCAAGCGCAGCCACTCCCAGGGGTCGCAGTCGAGCTCCAGCAAGTTCAAGGGTAACTACCGCGACCGCAGCGGGTCGAGATCCCGCGCAACCTCGACCGAGAAGATCGACATGTAGTACAACGAAAAACTCGATGGTGGATGTAATCTAACGCTTTTGGATTCGTGTACGAGTTCGGGGAAGCAAAACGTCACGGGTGTACGATACGCATTGGTTTTTTCATCATTCATAAGCAAGTGTGCAGCAGCCGTGCCAAAATCTTCAAGTAGTCCACATCTTCTTCTCCTCCCCGACGCAGCCAGCAGCAAAAGATAGCACGAAAACGCGTCGCGTTCCAGTCGCGAACAACAAGTAACGACCTCGACGTGAGGACACGCTCCTCTTCACGTTCGAGAAAAACAAAGCGCGCAGCAGTTTTTTTCATCTTGGGGGCGGCGCGGCTGGAATTCACCGGACGGCACACGGCACTCGACTTTACGGCTCGGCGGCGGGCGATTGGCGTAGCCTCTTCTCGCGACGTCACGCTGCGGCGCCAGCTGTTTGCACTTCGGGTAATCTCTGTGCGTTTTGCGGTGGACCAGCATGCCGCTTTCATTCCCAAGCACAGACCAGGTGTTCACCACGGCTGAAAACCTCCTTAGCCTGGTCACCACTCTCGAGCAGTACGCGGAACAAGACCGAGCTTCGTTGTGGATCCTCGATGGCGGTGCAACCAACCACATGCTGCAGGACCGCGAACTGGTCAAAGACATACTTCCGAGAACAACCACGATACAGGGCGCGTTTGGCGAGTCGGAAACTTCAAATTTCTGCCGAGTCTCCGACGTGCGCTACAGCAATTTCCTCGTCAGCATCGGCGCAGCGATTTTCAACGAGAGCCTGCCCGGCAACATACTCTCGTTCTCGCGCCTACTCGACCGGGGATTCATTTCGCGTAAGCCCAGACTACTCCCGCCTGTACTTGCCGAAGCAGCACAGCAGGCGAAATGGCGTGCGCAAATACTTGAAAATTATGCGCATGCAAAACGGGTTGTTCTTCATTCTCTTCCGCAAAAATACTGCAAAGCTAAAAGACATCGAGTGCAGTCTCGTGACATACTCCTACGAGGACCACTGTAAATCCGGTCATATTCTCCCATGCCGGACCTTCTGCGAGGCCTGCACCGTGAGCAAGGCACAGAAGTCGCCGCATCGGGCAACACGGCGCGACACGTCGCACCTAAACTTCAACGACCACAACTCCACCGACCTCTGTGGGCCGGTGGCGCCGGAGAGCATCGACGGCGACAAGTACAATATGGTGATGGTGGACAGACGCACCCGCTTCACGGAGTCGATTCCGATGCGGCAGAAGAGCGACAGCACCCGAGGCGTAGACCACTGGGTGAAGAAACACACGGCGATGAAGCAGCTGAAGTCGGACAACGGTGGCGAATTTGTGGGGCGTAAATTCCAGGCGAAGTGCCAACAATCAACACGGCACTCTACAACAGTTCACCTCGTTCTACGAGAGTCCGATGAACGGGGGAGCAGAAGTCCACAACAGAATTATCTTCGCTGGCGGGCGTACGCTCCTCACCGCTTCCGGCCTTCCCAAAACGCTCTGGAGCTACGCCGTAGTTTTCTTCACCTTCTGCCTGAACATCATGCCGCGCAAGTGCCTCGACTACTCGAACAGCCATCGCGAGCGGTATGGCGAGGACTTCAACACGGCGCGGCTGGCAACATTCGGGGCAGAGTGCTACTACAACCTGCAGAAAAAGGACCTCGGCAAGCTCGACCCGCGTCGGCGTTTCGGCTACTTCGTGGGCTTCGATCAGTTCAGCCTAGACTACCAAATCTACGACCCAAACCTGGGGAAGGTTTTGCGTCGTGTCCGGGATGTCGTTTTCAAAGACGAGCGGCAGCGGAAAATCAAGCCTCTTCGCCCGAAGTTGCGCGTGCAGTTTCGCGACGAGGTCGCGGTGGCGACGTTCCACCCGCACGAGCGCAATAACAACTTCGTCGACGAAATCACGGCGCCTCTCGCGCAGGAGGGGGAACCGCCTGCAGCTTTTCCGAAAGATCGGCGCCCACCGCGACGTGATGCATTTTCCTCTTCGTCCGTCGACCATCGGCCAGACCAGCGGTCGACGCGTCCACGCGTCGAACCACCGGAACGCGCGCCCGGCGGGCTGGTGTACCTCACAATCCCAACGCCAAAGACCGTCCGCCAACTTCCAACAAAAAACGTCGACTACCTCACTTCCGACGGCGACGACCGCTGCTATTTTCTTCGCGAGCAGACGGCGTCGCGCAACACCAACAGGTGCACGGAGGAGGAGCTTCTGCGCTACCTCCAAACGGAGTGCCCTGACGTCGACTTCACCTGGCACTCCGTGCGCCACTTCGCGCTCCTAGCCGAAACCGTTTCCAACGTGCAGGCACTTCAGGGGCCGGACGCACCACGATGGCAGGACGCGATACAGGTCGAGCGCAAGGGGCTGGAGGATCGTGGTTTCGCTGTGCCTCTCCCGCCGGAGCAGTGGGGGACAGTACCAAAAGCAGATGTTCTGCCGCTGCGGCTGATTCTCACGAAGAAGGAGGATGGCCGGTTCAAGGCGCGCTGCGTGGTGCTGGGGAACCGACAGCGGAATGCGGACTCATTCTACAGCCCGGTAGCCAGGTTCTCGACTTTGCGTCTTCTCCTGTCTCTCGCCGCGCGGAAACGCTGGGACATCGACCAGTACGACATCAGCAACGCGTACGTGAACGCGCCGCTGAAGACCCCCATCTACGTTTCTCCTCCTCCGCAGTGGCGGACTAAGCAGGGGGAAGTTTGGGAGCTCAAGCGGGCGCTGTACGGGTTGAAGGAGTCAGGTTTCCGGTGGTATGAGTACTTCCGAGATTTTCTGCTGGAACAGGGATGGATACAAAACAGGGCCGAACCATGCCTGTTCAACCGGGGCGGTGTGTGCCTACTGCTCTACGTCGATGATTTACTTTTATTCGGAAACCAGGGCGATATCGATCGAGAAGTAGCTGACATTTTGTCCAAATTCGAGTGTAGACGAATTCAACCAAACAAGGACGACAAGGGCATTTTGCACCGGATGTACTTAGGTTTGCACATACATCAAGACAAAAAGAGGGGCACCATAAGGGTGACACAGGAGACGCTAGTGCAGAAGATTTTGGACGAGTTCGAGATGGCTAACTGTAATCCGACCCGTACTCCGGCTGTTGACCTGCGGGGAATCAGTCCGGAAGAGATCGAAAAAGAAAAACACACAGCCAAAGTCAACAGCAAGAATTGTCGCAAACTAGTCGGCATGGCAATGTATCTAACGGCTGCAACAAGATACGACATAGCGTACGCAGTCAAGGAATTAGGTAAATACAACGACCGCAACGGCCCGCGCGAGTATATCGCCGCCGGGCGGCTGATTCGATATCTAAAAGGCACCAAGGATTTTGCGTTAGTCTTTCGAGGACAGAAGTCCCTCACCCTCGACGCAGTCGTGCAGCCAGCGCATGACGACGATGCGGCGATGGGTTTCAGCGACGCCGACTGGGGTAACTCGGAGGACCGCCGGTCGACGTCTGGTATCCTCATCTACTTTGGTGGTGATCTAATTTTTTGGCAGAGTATCACGCAAAAGAGCGCTGGCTTATCTTCTACTGAGGCTGAGTATTACGCGATTTCCGAGCGCTCGAGAGAAATTTTATACTACCGAAATCTTCTGAGCGAGATCAGCAACACGCTGCAGATTCCAGATGTTAAAAGTTTTCCCGCTGTGATCTACGAGGATAATAAATCCTGCATCGACTTAGTCCATACGCCCGAGACTACGAAGAAGACGAAGCATATAGATATCAGGTACAATTTCATCAAGGATCTGTACCAGAAGGGAGAAATCAAAGTGATACACGTACCGACCAGGAACCAGCTGGCCGATATTCTCACCAAAGCGCTACCCGTGAAGACGTTTCAGTATTTGAAGTCGATGATAAACGCATAAATTCTGAGTGTATAATAAAGTCATCTCACGCAATACTATCTATGGCGATTACGGGCGATATAGCAAACTACATCATTTTCCAAATTCTATGTAGTTTGAGGAGGGGTGTTGTTCACCCAAAGTTTCCAACTTTATCGTGTTTATTCTGACGCCCGTAATCGGTCTGTTTCTTATCTTTGTTTCACGGGAGTATGGGAGTTTCTTGTCTCATTCGTTTCGTCATGCCATGAAGCTAGCAAGACCCTGACATTCTGGCACGAACTACGAACACGTTGATAGCCCTCGTGGCTCAAGTGAAATACAAACATTCAGAAGGGATTTTGGGGAAACGTAAGCGTGTTCGTTCCGCGGCCAAGATCATCGATCAACAAGTTCGAGCCCGCGTCGAGCACGTTGGACCTGCGCCGGCACGTCTCGCGTGGTTGCGTTAGCTCGTCCCACCCTGACCTGTCCTCCTGACCTGACCACATGCTTCCATCTCACTCTGACAATGAACAGCCCAAGCTTAAAATCTACATCCAGACGATGCAGTCAGATTGCGTCTGCAAAGGCGCCTAAGTCGGTCTCAATGGAGAATATTTTTGTTGGAGGAGGCTTTTAATATTTATTCACTTTTTTTATTTTTTTTACACATCAACTTAACTTATTTCTTTGTGCTCAGGTCGGCTGCCATTTCGATCATGCATTGCAAATCAGATTTCATTCTATTGCTTGAGGGTTTTCGTTTTGCTACCTAGAGTTAAATCAAGAAAAAGATCGAGACTGGACGTGGGCGGTGGGCACCGCATCCACCACACTGCTACTTACTTCACTGAGGATTGGTTTTGTTTTATTTTGAGCTTGGACAAGGAGCAACGTGGTAGTAGACTTCTGAAACAGCTCAATCACTGAAAGGTGAAACGAGGTCAACAAAAATGTAGCCTTCCTTGCAGTTCTTACGCATCGATAGCGGTTTTGACATTTCGATTTTCTTGAGCTATGTTTACACATCCTGGAGCACGAAGATCGCACCGGGAAAAAAAATTCCGGATGTCGCGCTCAGTTTTTACCTATAGTTAGAGAGGACTCGACTTCGATTTAAGTACGTTTTGTTTTTCTTGATCGATGTTGAGATTGAGTTGGTCTTGCGATTCCACCCTCTTTTCCAGTTATTTCAGAAGCTACATCCATGCTGCTACAGAATTTTCTGCTTACAGCACTGCACCAGAAAATGTTGCTCAGCTTAGAATCAATCCCACGGTCCTGCTGTACCATTAAATTTATCTGCCCTTCTATATCTATGCCACGATTAGCCATAAGTCGAATTGTTCCGCCTCGGGGGTCGCTTCACACCACCAACAGAGTACCTGTTGACGTTGAGCTTGACGGGCTCCAGTTTGCTAAAGGCAATATAGGCTTTCTAATTCTAGATCAGGCCGCTTACCACCTAGCACCTTGTTCTATCGAGCATGTGTATTCCCATTCTTTCATTTTACAATTACAACCTCCGCTTACTTTTGTCGCTCACTGATTTGTTTACTTACTTGGCAGCCCCTCATTGTCGCAGCTTAACGTCCACTTTTATTTGTAGTCCCGAGGTCACAAAAAACTCTCAGCTGTACCCCGAGGCACCATCGGCCACGGGGTGCAGCTGAGAGTTTTTTGCGACCTATACCATGATTTTTCCGGCACCTGTGAGTCCTCCTCCACCAGCTCGAAGAAGCTGGTGGAGGACTCACAGGTGCCGGCGCTTTTCTCTTTCCTCCGATCTTCTCATCAAAAATACGTGAATGCTGGAGCACCGCCGCGCCGCGAAGAAAAAAAGTTGATGATGATGACGCGTCCCGTTCCGCGCGTCACATTTAGTGGCGTTACAAAGAAGTTTGTATAAGTGATTTCTTACTTGTTCACCTTCAGGGATGAGGCATGATGACTACGTCGCAGCACGGAGACGGATGAGGCAACTTTCGTTGCGTGCTGCTGCATTTTTGATGACAATAAGATCTTTACCGAAGTGGAAGTAAGTTTTGACTGAGCCGAGCCCTCGCCCTCGGACCGTGTGGCCCTACTTTCGCCTCGCTGTAAGAGCATGTGCAGAAATGAATTCACGCCCCGATGGTAACTAGAAGGTCTTGGCAGTTTGCGCGATCACAAGCGGAATGATTTTTGCCGCCCCGCACTCATCAGCCAGTGACTTCCCCACGTGCCGAATCGTGGTCCCGCTATCGCAAACGTCGTCGAAGAGAATGACAGTTTTTCCCTGCAAATGCGCTCTCTGTTCCGGCAAGAAAGAAAAGCGTCCGTGCGCTCTTTCCTCCTTCAGTAACGCGTTTCGTGCATCCTTGACAGGAACTCCTTGCGCCTTCGCTGCCAAAGACGGTGACGTGATCTCCAAGTCCCCACGGACGCCACACTTCCGCAGTTCCCGGCTGAGGCGCTGAGCGAAATTCTCGAGCAGAGCGGGGCACGAGACGGACGGCGGCACGAAAACGATTGCGTCCACGCAAATTGAGGAAAACTTCGAAAGGAACGCGCGCGCCACTTGCTGGACCACGTCGTCTGGATACTCTGTTTCATCTGAGCCTCCGTACTTGAGCCGGTTCACGATGCGGCCGATGCGCGAGTTCCCGTAGTAGCTAGCCGCCACGCCGTTGCACAGGGGGCCGCATATCGCCTCGTGCCCGATCTGGTCGAAGCGCAGCTCGGCATCACTACTCGTCAATTCGTAGTACTTTGCGTTGCCCTCCTCGATGCACTGGATGATTCGCGTTCGGAGCAGATCTACTTTGATGTGGATGCGCCACTCCCCCTGTCGAATCTCGAAAGTCGTGTTTTTCTGCAAAGTCGGCGTTTCCTTGCTCCTTCCTCTGGACAGAAATCTGATTGCACTCCGGTACTTCGCCTCCTCCGGCTTCGCCGACTTTTCGACGTGGACTACGGGAAAAAAGCTTTCCTCGAAATCCCTCCACCGCGATCTGAATTCCTCCCACGCCGCTGTCGGAACGAAACTCGAAGTCAAAGAAGCACCTTGTCCTTCAGCCCCGCTATTAGGATGCTCTCCCAGTTCAGCAGCCAGATACGAGTGCCGCTCCGCACAAGTCGCAGTCCGCGAAGCTCCGCCCTCCGACGATTGGCCCGTCGCGTATCGATAAACTGCATCCAACTGTGTTCGGCCGTGTTCCCGCCGCGCCTCCGCGTACTTCTCAAACTCTGCTTTTTTGGAGTTATAAGAGGGCCCCGTGCCCGACTCCACCGCTTGAAAGACACGCTTCGACGCTGCGACCGCCTCCTGCAAGAGCTTCCACTGCTCCAGGTGCCCCCGGATGGTTTTTGCCTCGCCATCTTTCAGGTTCGCCTTCCGCATGATCTCCTGATGTGGCAGGGGGTTGCTCTTCACAGCATTAAGGAAGTCCTCATAGTAACGCCATGGCGGAAACGCCGAATCGACAAAGTGCTTCGGGAGCTCCAAGTCCGCTACGCCTGGCCCAACGTCGTTCCAAAAAGAATCGCTCGTGGATGCCGATTCACCGCGAATCGGCACAACCCGACTCTCATCGAAAAGCAGCACCGCAGGTGTCGGCCTGCCGTCGCGCCCGCCGCGTCCAATCTCCTGGTAGTAATGCACGACCGACTGCGGGAGCTGCGAGTGCACTACGAACCCGACGTCCGGCTTGTCGATGCCCATTCCCAGTGCATTTGTCGCCACCAGAACGTCCCATTTGTTTTCGCGGAATTCCCGCTCCAGGTCTTCCCGTTCTTGGTCGGCTAGGCCCGCATGGTAGCACTTGACGCGCAGTGACTTGTTGCAGAACTCCAGCCAGGCGGCGGTCGTCTCCGCCTCGGTGCGTGTTCCGGCGAACACGATTCCGGTGTGCCGCAGCGGTACGCCAGTAGAAGATGTAGACACTCCGCCGCCTCCGTCTTCACGAACCCTGTTTGCGAAGCGCACCAGCTCGCCCATGTTGGCAGCGAGCCAGCACTGTTTGTCCTCTGCGGACTCCGAAAATCGTTCCACGTGCAGCTCGAGGTTGGCCCGCAGCGAGTTTCCGCGTACTATCTGCATATCTGTCGCTCCCATCTGCTTCTTGATGTCGTCCACTACGTGCGAGGGCGCGGTAGCCGTGAGTCCCAGCACTGGAACCTTCTGCCGCGTCGTCTTCTCCAACAACTTGAGGAAGCCCTGGATCTTCTGGTAGTCCGGTCGGAAGTCGTGACCCCACTGCGAGATGCAGTGGGCCTCGTCGATGGCGACGAGTGTCACTTGGCGCTGCAGAGGTGTTTCAAATGCGTTTCGGAAGTCCAAGTTGTCGAGGCGTTCGGGACAGATGTACAGCAGTCGAAAGTCATCGCAATCCAGCGCGCGCCGCATGACTGCGACATTTTCATCCTGCGTCTGGCCCGAGTGGATGCAGCCCACGCACTCTGGCCCTCTAATTTCCGCAAGTCGGCTCGCCTGGTCCCGCATCAGCGCGATCAGAGGTGAGATTACGATGGTGAGTCCCCGGCTCCGGAGCGCTGGGTACTGGTAACAAAGTGATTTACCGAAGGCAGTCTTTGCCACAAGCAGGATTCGGGGCGGCTCTTCGGCATGGGCCTTCTTGACGATTTGTAGGCCTCCATTGTCAAGGCCCCCGTCCCTATCCAACCAGCGCAGAAACGGCCGCATCACATCCCACTGCAAATCGCGAAACTTGTCGTATCCAAAGAGGTCCCGCGCCAGGGCCTCGTGCTCCGCACGTTGGCCCTGGTCGTCAGATGCCATGGCTTCGATTTTCAGTTCGATCCTGTTTTTTTTTCAGTAGGCTGTCTCAATGTGCTCGCAGTCCACGACTCCTGTTGGAAGTATGATCATAGATCGCACGATCAGCGAGAGAAGCAGAAAGTTTACACATCTCTCCGGCTACGCGTGCCAGATCTCCGGTCAGCATGTAGGGATTAAATTCGTATATTTTGATGGTCTTGTCTTAATTCATAATCTCTATGATCTTAGACTTAGAGTGCCGGACCGTTCCACCAAAGCAGGTCAAGATTTGCTCTTCTCCTCCTCGTTAGAGCTACCGCCCTGCAAAAGAGAGAGTGCTTTCTCCTCTCTCCCCGCTGAGCAACGCAGTAGAGAGAGAAGTCGCGTAGGAAGTAAACTGTCTCTGGACCTGGATAGCACCACCGAAGTGCGCGCTGTCTTCTACAACGTGATATCCTCTACTTTCTTTGTCTCCGGACGGCGGAAGTCATCCATTGACGGCATTTCCATCAGCGCGAACAAACCTGATACGAGCGAGAAGATAGTGAACTGTGTAGGATCTCGGTACGCCTGCACGAGGAGATCTCGGTAAGCCTGCATTTATGCAGCGAGAACAATTGATGTGGCTTTCTACAAGTCAGCGCCACACGCTTCTCACGTCCGATGTTGATATGGTAAGCGTGGGCGATACCCAGCATACGAGTCGTGCCATGCAAATTGAAGCAGAGTTGTGCTCACAGTAACAGAAAAAGAGGGATCTTCTTGTGCTGAAGAAACAGAAACATGATAAGCAGGCGAACATTTTCGCATGTTTGTATATCGGCTACAGGTATTCTATTTCTAGGAGTAAAGTAACTGTCCGAGACTAAAGGTCGCAGGTTATGCTCCCTGTTACCAACTCTTGTCGTGCAGGGTATGCTTGTGTTTACTTGCTTATCCAGCGCAGGGTATGCTTTTCTTGATCCAACGCAGCAGGGTATGCTTCTCTGTAAATTAAATAATAGTTTTTTCTGGGTAGGAGAAATGGTATTTCCTTTTCTTCTGTTTCAGCCGAGCCCCAGCATTTTTTTCCAATCGAATTTGATCATTGGCTCGTCTTTCTTCTCCCCGTCCTTCGCTCCTCCCCCGACTCCCCGCTCCGGCGAGACGTCCTGTCCTATGTGGCTCCCGAACCTTTTTTTCCTCCGCGCTTTTTCTGGCAGCCACCGCACCACCCCTGGCGGTCGATCTGCCACCGCCGTGTTCCCCCATAATGCCACGTCTTTTCTCTTCCTACTCTGGTTTACTAGTAGGCGCGAGGCCGTCGGCGTGTCCTTCACGCGGTGCGGAAGGAGCCCCAGCTCGTCGGCGCATAACGCGCCCAGCACAAACGGCCCCAGGTCCTTCTCCACCCGCGCCCGGATGTGGTCCGGGATCTCGGCGTCCGTCTGGAAGACTTTTCCCGCGACCGCGCCCAGGCTCTGCGTGTTGATCGCCTTTTCCTCCGTGTCGCCGTCTGCGAACAAAAAGTCCAGGTCGGGCGCGAACTTCCTGTCGAAGCCCTTCAGGAACTTCGCCTTCCGGCACCACAGCTTGTACCCGTCCAGCAGCTTCATCCAGTGCTCTTGGTCCCCCGTCACGGTCTCCGCGTGGTGCTTCCGCTTGTCCGCGAAGTACCACAGCGTCTCGCTCAGCTTCATCTTGTGTGCGAGCTCGCCGATCTCTTTTTTGTGCACGACCATGTTCCCCCGCACCTGTTGCAACGGCGGCTGGAACTTGCCCTCGCGGTGCCACTCCGGGTTGTACCGGAACGTGGTCGAGTCCATTAGAGGTACAAAAAATAGTGAGTCAGGGCCGTGGTTTGGTTTTGTCGTGCCTCCCCACACGGACCTTCTCCTGCAGCAGGAGGAGGAGATCGAACAGCCGGCGTCGTTTTGCGTTTGCCTCCCCACCTCTAGAGAAGACAGTCTGGCCGGAGAGATCAGGATACTAGAGACTAGACCGGATCGATCGGGCTATAAGGGTAGAGCAGTCCTAGCAGCAAGCGGGAATCCACTTGGAGTGATTTCTAGACTAAGCCTTCAGGCCCTTCGCATAGATTAAGAGAGCGAAACAAATGTGAGTGAGGTTCGAAGTCAGGGTCTGGCTCGCGTCCGCTTACAACTCCAAACCTTGACCTGATAGCTCACATTTTTTGCATCCTTAAGTCCAGCGCGAGCCGGTTCTGGAACGCGACCGACCGCCACTGGTAGCACTCGCGGTCCTCGATTTCCGGAAACGCCTCCTCCTGTAGCTTCTCGAGCGTCGGGGTGGTCTCCGAGATCTGCATGTCCGTTCGGGTCCTCACCCGCAGGTCCGGGCCGTCCCGCCGGTCGAAGGGCAACCGCATGATCTCCGCCTGCGTCCGCGAGATGCCCGTCTGCTCTCTCACTAATCGCGCCTCGTCCCTTTTCCTTTTCCGCTCCGCGAGCTTGTTGGCGGTCCGCCGCATCATCGAGACCACGCCCAGCACGTTGCCGCGGCCCTCGAACATCTTCGCGTCCCGCTCGGCGGCCTGCAGGTTCCCCAGCTCCCGGGTCAGCGCCGCCTTCTCCTCGTCGGAACTGGTCGGCTCGCCCCGCATCCGCTTAAACTTGTTGCGCTTCTCCCGCTCCTCCTGGTGTCGCGCGTATTCTTCCGGCGTCATCTCGAGCTCGTCCTTCTGCCGCAGGCCCGTCTTCTGCTGCGGCCGCGCGAACCCGCTCACCGCC
>RXOD01005665.1:0-12974 GCA_005223375.1 Amoebophrya sp. AT5.2
TTCCTTAGTCCTTTCCCTCGTCCCTTTCCCTCGTCCCTTTCCTTGGTCTTTTCCTTAGTTTTTTCGTAGTTCCTTTCCTTAGTCCTTCCCCTAGTCCTTCAAAGAGGCAACGAAATGGGGACGCCCAAAATGTGCCCAGCTCTCCCGCGCCGCCTCCGCGCTGATCGCGCGGGCCCAGGGCCCCGGTAGATGCGTAGAGACGCGCGCGGCGCGTCGGATCGCTTTGGAATCAGCCTTGCGGGTCAGGCTCGCGCGCGATATTTTTCGACGCTGTCGCGCGCAATTTTTCCGCGCCGCGCTTGCGCTGATCGCGTGGGCCCGGGGGCCCGGGTGATGCGTGGAGACCATCGAGGGGAGGCGGAGGCACCCCCTCCGGCCTGAAACGGACCGACGCCGGGCCGACATAATTCTTGGCGCTCGCGGTCCTTGAAGAACGTGGGCAACGGAGTGCGCGGTCGCCGTTATGGTGACGGGCCGTTGGCGCTTGACTTAGGTTTGTGGGCTTTGACGCTATGCCACTCCGTGTGTTGACTCAGTCAGTGATTCCCGTGTTGCTCGGCGTGGTTAGTTGCGGAATGCTGCCGCGTCGCGTCATCTCAATGCTCAAGGTGGTCTCAGGCGTTTTACGGCGCCAGGCATACACTGCGAACTTCAACTTCTCTCTTCCGTTGGCCGAATTTGATATGGAATTGCAAAGTGTCCGCTTCCGGCCTCAAAGCAAACTCTGTCCGTGTGCGCTTTTTTTTGTCGTGCGATGAGAAAATACCGATAGTGCTTCTGTTTCTTGCGACTTCCGCTGCAATGGTTTTCCGTCCGTATAGCAAGATAGGTCGTACACTGACGTGACGTCATGCGCAAACCGGCTTTACAAAATCTGCCCACCAGGAGTTGCTCACGATTTCCCTCTGTCACCCCTTTGCTGAACTACTTAGCTCCGTCTGCAGCGAAGATTTCGCAGCGAAGCTAGCGCCCATCTAAGATTTAGCTCGCTACAGATAGACGCAGGAACAGACTGACACGCCGAGAAGAATTCAAACGACGCTGCACCGCATCCGCAAAATCATGGTCGCTCTCACCGAGCTTGCGCAGCCCAAGCAAGCCGTCGCAGAATGTGCTGCCTTCAAACAGCCGCCACCCACCGTGCTTCCCCTGATGCAGGCCGCTGCCCTAGCGTGCCAAAAGCCCGACCTCGCCGAGGCAGAATGGAAGCGCATCAGCGGGGACTGGCTGAAGAAGGGGCAGTGTCGTCAGTTCGTCCCGGAGTTGCAGCGCGTCCAGACGTTGGACGCCGAAGCAAAAGCGGCCATTCGGAACCACCTCGCAAATTGGCTGGCAGCAGATGCGGCCGGGGATAATTACGCTGAAAAGAAGAGCGTGGAGGAGGTGTGGAGCGTTGGCCAAATGGAGAAGATCTCGGCTCTGTGCGGAGCCGTCGCGGACTGGCTCTTTGGGCTGTTGAAGACGGAGTAGGCGAGGATGGAGAGTGTTTGCCTTATAATTTGCACAGAAAAGTCAGAAATTCAAATAGGTTGTATGCACAATGCCCGATGTTGGTCGCCCATATCGGGCGTCCAAGCTTTGCTTTGTAGAATCCATGCGGCACAATTCTCACGAAAAAACAAGACCAGAATGAATTCAAAACCAAGGCCGATTGGTTCTACCGCGAGCCGGGTCTGCGTTTGCAAGAAAAGATACGTCCGGTGACACCGGACTCGATGAGTTTTACGTTTTCCTAATATTTGTACCTTCAAGGCAAATCATGACTAAATTTAAAGTCGGCAAAAAATGCCAGGACCTCGCGAGCTGTGGGGGATCGCGAGAGGATTTTCCGATCGCTACTGTGTACAGAGAAAGCATCCTTACTCTGTTCCCGTTTCGCAGAAGAGCGGTTGTTCCCATTACAGAGCAGCGATCCATTTCCACGGAGAGAAAACCGATGGCACTCGCAGGAGCATCGAGTGCATACTGCAAATTTGGAACCGCTACATTTCAGCGCCAGTTATACGTCCTGTCTTGATGAACCCGACATGAAGCGCGCTGGGTCGGGAGGTTCTGCGGAGCGGCCCCCGACAGCAGGAGAGCGCGCGTTTTACCGCAGCACGGCCGCAAGTGCGAAGTGCGGGAATCAGACGGTGCGCGCGGGAAAGAGCAGTCCTGCCCAGATCGTGCCCGACGGGAGTCCAGCTTTCGCCGCCGGTGCCGCGAGCTCGTCCTCCTCCCGCAGTCCCATAACGTCACCGTTTTCGTCGTTTATTGGCCGGCCGTTCGGCGGTGCGAGAACCGATGCCGCCTTCGGCAGTACCGGGGAGATGGCGCTGGTGCCGTTTCGTGATGCGGGGGGTGGGCAAAAAGCGAGCCGCGCCTCCCTGCGAAACAACGTCGGTGGCAAGGCCGCGGCGGCTGCAGGAGAAGGTGGGGCAAGGAGAAGCGCAGATGCTGTAGTTGTTACCGCAAATAAACCGGGCGCCACACCAACGGCAGCAGCTTCTGCAACAGCGTCGTGCTTCGTTTTCGAGCATCTATGCTGGAAGTTCATCGCGCTGTTCGCGGAATTCTTAGTGCCCATTACGGCGGCGTTGATTGCGGTCCTCGCGCTACCCGGGAGCGGCATATTCTGCGGCAAGGAACTTGAACTTTTGGGCACGACGAACAGGAACGACCTCGGTTGTGCGACGCTGACGCTGAACGGGAAAAAAACCGCAATAGTGGACGTTTTGCTGTTCGTAGTTTGTGCAGGGTTGGCGAAGCTCGTGTTTCAGCATCTCGGCGTCGCTGTGGCGACACGGACGGAAGCGATTCTCCCACCAACCGCCGGCAGTCTCCGTATCACGTAAAGCTACTTTTTTCTTGTGGTGGTAGTTTTTTCGCCGCGCGTCCGCATGACATTGCTTGGCGCAATTTTTCTCGGTTTGATTCATCAAGTAGCTAAACTTTCAGATCGCGCCCGCATCGAGGCCTGCCGTGGCAAGCACCACCCTTTCCTCTACTTGCCTGAGCTGGGTCGCTGGCGAATCGCCACCTTCCCCCTCCAGCCGCGGGCGCGACGACGCACTCTCTGGAACCGAGCGAAGCACCAGCTGAAGTTTTTGAAGAAGTACTTCGCGTGTCTCAACAACAGCAGACAGAAGACGAGAACGTCGATCATCGCCGCGAGACTAGAGCAGACGTTCGGGTCGATTTGGGCCAAGCTGCGCAAGAACGAACGGCTGGTGACGTTGAAGGATGCGCTGACGCGATCACCACAACAGCGGAGAATGTTAGCATCCGTTCGCGGTGGCGGGGGCGGCAGAGCAGGTCCTTCGTTCAACAGCGGCGGCGGACTCGGAGTTGCTCTGGTGCCCGACGGAGATGCTGCAGCTAGAGCTACTGCAAACGGACATAGTACGACCACGGGCGCGACAGTGACAAACAAAGCAAATAGAGTGCCGGTCCAGTCGACGTCGTCGAAGGAGACCAACGGGAACTCGGAGCGGCATTCACAGATCCAGTCGCCGGCAAGCGTACTTACAGGAGCGTTTGCAGGGGAGGTGGACGAACGAGGTAACCGGACTAAGAGAACACCCTCGAGAAGTACGCCACTTGGACAGCTGCATAATCAAAGAATCCTGTCGGCGGGGGCAGTAGCAGGCACTGCCTCTCCTGCGCCGGTGCATGGGATCAGTCTCCGCGCCTCCACGCTGTCCCGCGCGCAGTTGCTGCGCAGCAAGGAACGAGAGCAGTTGAGCCGTCTGGTGTACATAAACCAGTACTTCGAGCCTTCGAACAGCGTTCTCCGCGCACAGAAACTCGCAGGCAGTTTCCACCCGCGGGACTTGGTGGCGCGAGGTAATTTTCGGTTGGAGGAGGTTCTTGCGTCGTGGTTGGCTTGTTTCGCACCCTGCGGTCTGGGGAGAAAGAGAAGCCGGCCGCCTCGCGCGAACAACACCCCGACGTGGCTGGAGGTGGTAGCGCCGCAGATTCTCCAGCTGCGAGCGCTGTTCTTTCTCCTCCTCCTGCTGTCGAGTCCCTGGGGCGCGGAATTCATCAATGGCCCGTCGACGAGTCAAAACCCAGCAGCAGACAGTCACCACTTCGACGGGGACGTAAGCAACACCACATGGTGGGAAAAAAGTGCGCACTTCCGAGCCATATGCGGCATCGCGATCGCGTACGTGGTACTGATGGCACTCCTCTTCGTCGTGGCGGCAAACTTCCGCGCGAACCGGAGGAAAGTCCGGAAAAATAGAAAAAGCATGCTTTTATTCCCCAGGGGTGAGCATTACGGGAGAGGTTTTGGGAATGGTAGTGTGCAGGATCCTCGTGCTGCTTTGCGGCATGGAGAAGCGTCACCAGACTCGCCGAGTAGTTCCTGGTCTCCGAACAGAGGGAAAAGACGTCGGCTCCGTGCGTGGGCGCATAATTTGATCAGGCAGAATTCGATGTGCGACGAGGACAACTTCTGTGCAGCGAGCACTCTGGGTAGCGACCCACCGAAGGAGCGGCTTTTGCAGGAGTGGTCCTCAAATCTAACGAGCAGTGGGAACAATTTAACATCGTCCATTACTCCTTCTTGCGGAGGAGAAATCGAGGCCGGAGCGCCACCCCAGACAGCACGCCAACCACCGAAAGAATCAACCGCAAATATAATGAAGCATCCTCGTTGGAGTGTGTTCGCGCTGGCCCTGTTTGTGTGGGGCCCGGTGGTGGGCGCGTTTTTTCCGCTGCGACTGAAGCACCCTTCCTTGTACGGTGGCCTGAATGCAGTGCCGCTGGCCGTTGGGGTGGGTCTCGACCTTGCGCTTGTTTCACTCGCGTTGGTGCACTACTCCGCGGGGCTCATGGCGCTGGCCGCTGCGTGCGTGGCACGAGAATATGTGTACTTTCTTTATGCATGCCGTGAGATGATGAATTTTGAAGATGCAGTTGGGTTGTCTCTATCCCGATTCGCACTACATGTGAGAAGTTCGACAACACACAGGAAGTAGATGAGCGGGTTTTTCAATCGGCTTGTCACTTGGCGCCAGAGATGTCAAAATTACTTACTCTTACTGACACTAGATCGGCTTCCATTAAGTAAGTGACAAGCCGAATGAAAAAGTTTTTCAGAAAAACTCTTACAAGTAGATGCATTTCCACGATTCGCAGATTTTTCGAAAAGCACGACGAAACGACCCAAACAGGCTCCAGCACGCCTTCCCGAGATTTTACTTGGGGCACGGCTACATTTCACGCCAAGTGTACGATACGCAGAAAAGCCTGGCGGCCGCCCGGTGGAATCACATCAATCGGGCACAAATCGCGGCCGGAAAATTAGGGAGATAACCAGAGACGCACAATTCAAACGCGTGCATGTGTCTGTGTGGCATGGTGCGTCTGCATTTTCTGTAGCGACAGCGGTATGCGGGAAGAAGAACATGACAGACAATGGGGACAACAAGTGTTCTTGCGGCCGGATCAATTGCAGTAATCCGGCTCACCTGGAAAGATCCGCATCTGAATGTAGTCGCCCACTTCGCCTTTGCGTCGCTGCCAGCTGTCGCCTGCGCTCGTTCTTATGCGTCGTGGTTTCCTCTGCTCGCACTCTTCGATACGTCAAAGGCTGAGTCATTCGCTGTTTACATCGTGACGCAAACTCAAACCCGAAGTTCTTTGTCCACAGCGTAACGCATGAAGGTGTGCTCGGCGTTCCAAGAACGAGCGTGCTAGAATAAAGTCGTATACTCGTCCGCGCAGATACTATTTCGCTTCTTCATCATGACACTCATTCAGGCTTTACTTAGTGCTCCTGTGACCATGCCGCCGTCGAAGGTTCTACCCGAAAGCTGCTGCTTCCTCTAGAAGCGCAGCGCCAGCATCGGGACCAGGTTTTTGTTTTCCATCCAATCGCGCAGAGCCGCGCGCCGACACCGGCAGCATGCGGTCTTTTTCGGTGGTGCTCTTGCTGTGCGCCACGCAACCTGCGTTTGCCGCCAACACCGAAGAAGAGGACCTGAAGCGGCCACCCGGCAAGCAGTTCGGCAAGGCAGACAAGGGTACAGCGGATCTTGACCGAACGCCACCGAATCAAAATGCAGCACCAGCTGCAGGATCACCAGCGTCGTCGGCGGCAGTTTCAACATCGAGCCAATTATCGGAAGACTACAAAGGGGCAATGCGGAAAGATGAGTCGTACCTGACGGCACCGCGGCAATACGTGTCGAATGTGCTTGGCGGCTACAAAAAGCAAGCACTGGTGAACGTGTTTGTGAACAAAGTTTGGCCAAGCGGCAGCCCGAGTGAGACGTACCGCTACTACGACCAGCCGCTCGCGTGCGCGCCGGATTTGGTGTACCCCCAGCTGATGAGTCTGGGACAGATCTTGAAAGGTTTGTAGAACTTTATTTGTGAATGTGAACCCTCCCTGATAGAAGTTTTGAGCCGCTCTTATCGTTGAAATCCAATGTGAAGAAGGCGAGCGGTCGACACTCGCGAAACCGACTGGAGCGCAACCGGCATCCACTCGTCCCCACCTCCGAGATATAGACCAGCATGAAAATAAAAGTATAACCCCTACCAAACACATACTGAAGGTGACCGCCTCGTCTCCTCCAAGTTTGATTTCCCCCACCTCCCCGACACGTACAAGTCCTTAACCGCCCTGCCCGACTCGGACCCCATGAAACAGGACAAGGAGTTCATCTTCGAAACGAACGACCGCGCCATCTGTACCCGCTACCTGGATCCCGACCAGGTCGAGGCGCTGAAAAAAATGATCGATCGGTACTTCGTTTGTGAGGTCCAGGTGGACGACGGGTTCCCCGTCACTGGGTTCATCGGGATGAAGCTGGAGAAGGAGACCGCGCAAATCTACGAGGACATGGAGAGGGAGGCGGAGAAGAACGGGGCGGAGGGCGAGAACCAGCTCCGGTACAGCGCGGAGCGCATGTGGGGGGAGTACCACTCGGAGTTGTTCAACCCGGTGGGCGAAAATGTTGGATCGCCGGAAAACGCCTCGCCGGAGGGGGAGGAGAAAACCGGCGGCGGCGCGTTCACCGGGCGGCCGCCACCGCCCCCAGATCCCCTGCCCCGTGACGGCCCAGCAGGGTCCCGGGAAGCCAAAGCCAAGGAGCCGGAGTACCGTTACTTCCTGATCAGCACGTACGATTTCCAGATCACCCACACCTTCGGGGAGATCCGCCAGGTGAAGTTCGCGCAGCCGGGATTGCGGCAGATGCTCGAGATCACGAAAATGCCGGCGGACGGCGCCTACCTCGCGGCGCACTGGTCGAGCAAGGTGTCCTGGTACGCAAACGTTGCTGAGTACCCAGAAAGCCGGGAGGAGGCGATCGACACGCAAATCGAAGAGAACGACTACCACCTCTACCACGACCTGGACCCAGACCTGGACAACGAGAGGAAAAACATGAACTGGGACTGGCTGCACCTGCCCGACGGCCCGAAGTACCAGATGCGGGTGCACTGGCTCGGGATCTTCAACGCTACGCACGGAGAAAACCTCAGAGACGGTAAGCGCGCTGACAACTGGTAGCGCGCGATTTCAGAGTACTCGCGCCGTTCTCCGGTACTAGGGGGTGGCGTCCGAGCGCCGTTCTTCGGTACTAGTCGAGCCGTGGGGAGGTAGTGGGAAGCGCTGGGGCAAAGCTGCATAGAATGGCGACACATAGGATCTGAAAGCAGGGCAAAAGAGGGCGTCTACGGTGGCGATTTTTTTTTCAGCTATGGGAGTGCCATTCCTGCCGACCGCGAAAAGTCGCCTTTCTTCCTACTGCAGACCTCTGCACAGCACATAGCCAGTGCAGACACCCGCCCCCAAATTGCATTTACCACTAAAATAGTTACGTGCTTACGCTTACCATAGCTGGCCCCACCATACACGGAATATTCGTCATGGTCGTGGTCCTCGTGAGCGTGGTCGGCTACCTGACACGGAACGTCCGGGAGGACCTGCGGGAGTTCGGGCTGCCAGTGGGTGGAGGGCTCAGCGGATACGAAGTCGCGGGGGACGAGCGCAGCACCGGTAAATTAATAGGCCCATCGGTTCGTGCGCATTTCCGTGGAGGCTCGTTGAGATATCCGTCTTGGATGATCGGTTACCATTGATTGTCTTTCAGCCCCACCCGACTAGGCCCTTCATAACTTCTTCTCTTATACTCTTCTTTCGGTCTCACGCGCTCAGCCTGAACTCTCTTACCCTTTCACCCTACCTCACTTTGTCCCAAGCAGGTCGGCCTGCCGGAATATTTTTTTTTTCAGGGCAAAAACTTTTTTTCAGGTTGGAAACTGATCCACGCCGACGTTTTCCGGCCTCCGAAGCATCGTCTCTGGCTTTGTGCGTCTCTCGGCGCCGGCACCCAGCTTCTCGTGATGAGTTTTTGCACGATTCTCACCGGGTGTGCGGAGCACTTTCACAAGCGCGGCGCGGTGCTCGCTACAATGGCGTACTGTTACATCTTAGCGTCGTTGGTCGGCGGCTACGTCTCCGGCTCCTGGTACCAGCGGCTTCACGGCGAGGCCTGGACGCTGAACATGTTCGCGACCTGCGTCATCTTCGCGGGCCCGGCCTTCGGTGTGTGGGGGATCACGAACAGTATCGCGATCTGCTACAACTCCACTGCGGCGTTTCCCTTTGCCTACATCCTCCTGCTCTGGTTCCTGTACGTCTGCGTCACGGTCCCGCTCACGCTGATCGGGTGCGCCTTCGGCAAGCAGATCGCGTTGCGAGATTTGAGAAACTCGGAGGCGGGCAGCTACTTTCCGTGCCGGACCAACAAACTGGAACGAATGATCCCGGGCGAGGGCGGGGGACCGGGGAGTGGAACATCGTCGGGGCTGAGTAGAACTACGGGGAGTACTAGAGCGGGTGGTTCCAACCAGCAGAGTGCGACGACCGCGAGCAGCGGTGGTTTTTTATCCACGCTCTTCCTCACGAGCGCGTACCCGCAGTACTTCATCTGCGGGGTCTTTCCCTTCATCAGCATTTACGTGGAGATGCACTACATCTTCGACAGCATGTGGGGCCCGGCCCGGTACACCGTGTACGGCATCCTGCTTCTGTCTGGGATCCTTACGCTCGCGAACGCGTCCCTGGTGACGTGCTTCTTTCTGTACGTGCAGTTGGCGCGGGAGAACTGGAAGTGGTGGTGGCGGGTGTTCATCAGTGGGGGCTCGGTGTCGGCCTTTTTTCTTCTGTACTGCGGCTACTTCTACACGCAGACGCACATGGACAGTTTTCTGCAGCTTTCGTTTTTTGTTCTGTACAGCCTGGTGATCGCGTACGGACTGAGCCTGCTCATGGGAGCGCTAACCTTCTTGACCTGCGCGAGCTTCATGCGCTTCCTGTATTCCCACATCAAGGGGGACTGAAGACGATGCGCGATGTAATTAGGGACGATAGCAGTATGGAGCCAACATCGAAATCTAACGACGCCGAAAAACGGTCGAGGAAGCAAATTGTTGCGCGGGTCGAAAGGAGAAGAACAGCAACCGACCGTTGCACGACGGTCGCCCTGTTGAAGTTTTATTTTTCGCAGTAGCATGATCACTGAGAGAAGAACCCGTGAGAGAGACTTCTTCGCTTCGGGAGGCCGCTGATGGTCGGAGATACTGGGGCGGTTGTCGATCAAGCAGATCAGTGGTCGATCGAACAGATCATCGTGGGAGAGCGTAGGCATCGATCATAGACCCAAGCACTTACAGGCCCCATTGTGTAATTTTCTCGAGTTATCTCCCTGATGCCTCTTGCTCATTCGCACACATTGGACCGCACGTGGTCGGCAAGTCGGTTTATCAGACAGTAGACAAAAGACATGCAGGAGGTGGCTGCAGCGGTTCCTATGGCGGATGCGGCATCTTCACTGCCTGCCCGCCCGTGGCCAAAGCGAAAGCGAGCGGCCGTTGTGCTCCTTGCGCTCGTCGCTTTCCTGCTCGGTGCCGGCGTGCTTTTCGTGCACCCGCCGACGGCAGGCCGCGGCCGCCATCCTGTTTCCTGGCTCTCCCCAAGCGCCGCACGTAGCTTCCGCGGGACCACAGCGACACACCGTCCATCGGCTGTTGCCCCGCCGCCCTCCTCGGACAGGTGGTCGCCCGAAGAGAGGTCGTTCTTGGAGCTTGTGCGTCGGCACGAGGAGCGGGCTCGGGCAGCTGCCTGCGCAGAGGGGAAACACGCGCAGCGCCTGTATGTCGGGTTGGACATCGGTTCCGTGGGCGCGCGCGCGATGCTGCTGCTACAGTGCGACGGCGCGGACGCGTTCGTCTTCCTGGGCGGTGATAAAAGATACAAAGTAAAGATAGACGACGAAAAAACTGGTTCTGGGCCCCCAGACGGCATCTCCCCGTCCTCTGGCAGAAACATCATGCGCGATTGCACTACAGCGACCGGAAATAAGGAAAAGTGCGAGAGCTTGGCCGCAGACCTCGTCCGCGGCGTTGTGGAGAGGGGCGTCATACCATCTCCCGACGCCATACCATCCCTCCCCCACCCCGTGGACGTGGTTGTGTTCGGGTACGCGACCGCGGGGGGCCGAACGCAGGTCTCCGCGAAGAGGACTGTAGGTGCGCTGAAGGGATTCAAGGGCGCGGTAGAACGGCTGGAAGAAAAACTTCTGGAGGATCTGCCGGACAGGGTGAAAACCTTCACCGTGCGGGACATACGCGTGCTGCACGGCTGGGAAGAGGCGGAGCTGGAGCTTCACGCCGTGGCGCGAGTTCTGGCGGCCGAGAACGAGCAGGAGGGCTGGGAAGAGATGGACATGGTGAGCTTCGGCGGCTCCTCCGCGCAGATGGCGATCCGGATCGGTCTAGAGGGGGACGAGCGCACGCGGCCGTCGACCGCGCTACTGGAACGCTGGGTGAAGGATTTCGACGCTTCGAAAACCGCGGAAATAGAGAGCGTGGCGGATTTGGTAAACACGATGAAGACACAGTACGCGCGGTCGGAACCCCAGGGAGACGACCGATTCCTCGCATGCGGCGCCAGCGAAAGGCATTTTGGTGACTACCTCCACATCCTGGAACACGCCCCTGGCGCGCATCTTCTGGTTTCCTTCCTAGGCAGTGAGAACGAAAACTGCGCGCCGCAGCATTTCGGGAACGCGACGGCGGCTACAAAGACCTCATTGCGATTCCAATGCTCGATCGATAGTATAGATAGTCGACAAATTGATTCAAAAAACCTAAACCAGTGCGCCAGCGCTTGCTGGCGCTGCCGCTTTGGGTAGAGGCAACGGCGGGATTTTTTTAGGAAGGTTGCCGAATTGCTCGCTCGCAGCAATCGCTTGGCGCCGCGCCATCGTCTGGCGTGTTTTCGAAGACAAAGCCGCCCGTATTTTCTTCATCTTTTGTATTTGCCGAAAGAAGTCGTTCGTTCCGTCTATATCCAGCCCTTCCGTATGAATCGTATTCGGATCTTTGTAAGGCGGAGGTTGGCGGCGACCACCAGGTCGGGGAAATTCGCGACGGCCCACCGTGCCGGGCGCGCGACCTTTCATCGCCAGAGGATTCCCGCCACAAGGGCTACTCCCATCTGGCAGGCGGGATGTCCGCGGCGAGCTATACCTTCGACCTCTGGGCACGTAAGTGCTTGGAGTCGGAAACCGCGGGTCTTGAGCTGACCCGTGACCTGAAAAAGATGCTCTGCTCCTGCCGCTTCGGCGGTGCGCTAAAGCCAGGCACCTGCGAAGACGTGGACATCTTAGGCGAAGGGGAGAGTACAGAAACGGCAGGACAACGGGACCGCGCGAAAATCTTCCTGCAGTGCCAGGCGGCGATGGAAACGTTTTTCTGGTGGGACGACCAGGCGGTCTTCATGGCGGAGTTGCTCGCGGAGATCGGACCAACCGGCTCGGAAGGAACGGGAGAACATATTTTCCACGCCGCGGGCGGCCTGGGGCTCGTGACGCTTGGGCTGCCGTTGATAGCGGACGCTGCGCTCATAGATAAGTGTCCTCCTGGAGCGGCGACGCAGACGAAAACCAAGATCGAAAGCGGTGACGTCACGGCTAAGTTGACGAGCAGAGCTTGTTCAAAAAATTTAAGCAGGCAAACCCCCTTTTGTGGTTTGGGTTTCTAGGCACTGGTAGTAGTAGGTGGTAGCCGCCGCCAGGTGGTGGCATTTTCTTCATTGTTTGGTTTTCGGTCTTTTCGTTCTATCGACCAGTAGTCGTTGTAGTGCTGCGACCTAAATGAATTAATCTACTACTTGCATGAAGTGTCGTTCAGCAGAGTCACCTACTCAAATGACGAGTGAAATATCTGCAAATGAAAAAAAAAAAAATCTTGTAATTTTTTTGAATTTCATCTTCGCTCCGGTAATGAGGGGGTTTTCGAGAACGAGTGCCTACTCGCGATGTACTGGCGCGATGGGAATGGTGCGTTTCAGCCGAAAGCGAAGTTTTATGGCGATGGCGGCAAGCTCGTTGTCCGTGCGCTGCTCCGGATTCTTGGTTTCGGTGACGGACAGCCGGGCGTCGCGTGCGGACCGCGCGGCGGGGAAGCCAACATCATGCAGCGTAGTAGTCTGGGCGTCACCAGAACACCGGAGTCCGCCGTCGAACTGAGCACGGCTGGCGGCGTCGCTAGCAGTTTTCTCGAACAGCGTGAACGCGAGGCGACTTTCGCGGCGGATGAAAGCCAAGACGAGAAGATCGTCATCGGCTTCGAGACGATTCGGAACCGCGGCGGGGACGGTGCGAGCAAGCTGTTGGTTTCCGGACAGGGCTGCCTCGCGGTGCGCGACCCACGCAGGGTCCACGGGGAGATGAGTTGGATTGCTTCGTTCTCCGTCAGTTTGCTAGACCAGATGGTTGCGCAGGGCCGGAAAATCGTAGAAGATCTGGAGGAGGAAGCAAGAAAAGAACCTGGGCCTGATGTTGAGGCTGACACGAAGACTCCCGACACGGAGGACAAGGAACACAAGTCCGGCACTGACGAGGACGGAGCGGACGGTGGCGACCCCACGCCGAGCAACCCGGTGTCGCCGCAGCCAGTGGCGACGGGGG
>RXOD01005666.1:0-12972 GCA_005223375.1 Amoebophrya sp. AT5.2
CCGGACTGCATCGAAACAAACAAGACAACAAAAACAGCAACACACTTCTCCGGAAAGGAGGGACTGACTGAGTGACTGATTGACTCCATAGAAAGAATGGACCACGTGAGTCCGAATGTCATTCGGATCCATGTTGTGCGGCGGCAGGAGCTGCAGGGGATTGCCGAGATCGAGTGGGATGGCCCCGAGTCTGCCGACTGTGTAGAAGTGAATTGGATGTATCATGGAGAAAGGTCGATCGGCGAAACTGATGTAGGACCGAGATGCAAATTGACGCAAGTGAGCTACCAGACACCGAGTTGCAGAGCGAAGACTGCCGCGAGCAGAAGGGATGAAAATGCGCTTCAGGCTCAATCATCAACCTGCCAGCCGTGCGCGTGCCAGATCGATAGGAATATATATAGAGGTCTAGGTCAAAAATCATGTAGGGTGTCACAGCCACTGGAGTGTCGCTGGATCAATCGAGCCATCGAGCTTCGATACCGACCAGAGCCAGTATCGAAGCACCTGACAGGCCGCCCGCCGTCCAGCAGGCCCGCCGTCCAGCAGCCCGGAAATCCAGCAGTCGATCGGAGGTGTCGAATGACCCCCGCCACACGAAGAGGCAAATGATGGCGACCACCCCCCCATGGCACCCCCCGCTTGATGTTCTCCACCCCCCAGACGACGCGCAATCCGACATGGCGGCTGCGGATCCAATACAAAACGCAGCAAACCCGCGGATGATAATGCAAGATGAGCAGGAGGACGGCAACCCAGCTGTTGCACGAGACATCAACAATGTGAAGAATAAAAATGACGTCCTCGCGCCGCAGGTGGACGACGACGAGGTTTCTCGGTTTCTGCTCACCTCCAATTTCGAGCTGGCGGTGGTGACCAGCATTTGGTTCTACTTCGGGCTCGCGTACGCCACGTATTTGATGTTTATCGTTCCTCTGGAGGCTATGCGCCTCGCCCCGCAGAACCAGATCCTCTTCCTCTCCGTCGAAAAACTCATCTACGGCGTGTCGCTCGTCTCCGCGCCCTTTTTCGGGCACTACTCCGACGAAACGAGGTCGAAATTCGGGAAGCGGAGAATCTGGATCTTGAGTGCGGGGGTGCTGATCTTCGTGGGGAATTTGACGAGCTGCCTGGCGAGCGTGAGGCTGGACTGCGGTTTGTGGTTTTTCGGGGTCACGATCGGCATGCTGGGCAAGCACATGAGCGCGGCCACGCACATATGTAGAGGAAATTTGTCCCTTTGTTTTCCATTTATTTGTCTGGAGCCGATCTGCGACGCCGAAGACGCATGGCACGGCCTTGATCTAGCAGGGGCACCGAGAAGAAGCTTATTTCCCGAATATTAAAAATGGTGCTGTGTAGTCCCATAGATACAACAGGGGCAAATTTCCGCTGCATAACACAGTGCTTTGTTGGCCGACCTGGTGCCGAAGACGCATTCTGGCACGGTGGCGGCCTTCGTGCAGATTCAGTGTGGGACGGGCGCCTTTCTGGGGTTTTTGGGGCAGTTTTTGGGGCTGTCGCGGGCCATCTGGCGCGTGTACGTGTTCAACACGGTGGTGCTGGTGCTGGTGTGGGGGCTTTTTTTTAAAGTGATAGGGGAGCCGAGGTCGGACAACGGTGTAGAGGAAGAAGGGCGGTCTACTTTGCAGAAGGACAACTCCCCGGACGAACATGCGATAGGCGGTGTTGCGCGGCCGCAGAGCAACGCGTCCTCGGCGGATCCCGAAAACAGCATTTTGCGCGAGAAGCTGATGCCCGAGGAGGACCGTCCGCCGCCCACAAACATCAATGCACGAGCTCCGCGTCGCCTCCCGATGCACGAGATGATGTGGCTGGTTTTCACCGCTTCCAAGGACTATGCCTACCAGACCTACGCGCGGTTTCTGTACTCCTCCGCCACGGCGTCGATGCCGCTGATTCTGTTCTACTTCAGAGACGTGGCCAAGATTGCGAACCGGAGCGAGGCGGCGGAGCTGACGGCGGCCGTGAGCCTGATCTCGCAGGCGGGGGTGGTGCTGGGCAGCCTGCCGTTTGTTTTGATGGGGGAGCCAGGGGAGGGCTCGTCTGGGAAGGTGATGAAAGGAGGTTCTATGGGAGAGGAGCAGACAGGGGTCGAAGACGCTAGGAGTGGGGTAGCTGGTGCCAACTTTTCCGCCTCTACGATGAAACCAGGCGACTTCCCGCAGCGGACCCCCTCCGACACTGGTTTCACCAGCGGTGGCGCGACAGCGAATCTGGCTGATAATGGCTCATCGAAAGCTGGCATCGTCGGCGATGAACCTTCCTCGTCGAGTGATAGAGGTGCGGAGCGTGAGGAGCGGGTTGCGTTTGAGCTCGCGATGGAAGTAAACAAGAAGGGCTTTCTCATCGGCTGCGTCTTCCTGTTATTCCTGTTTCTCTCGCTGTCCGCTTCCGCCGAAGCCTTCGACGCGGAGGATCCACTCGGAGAGGATCTTGTCGTGGGGGAAGAGAGTGGTTTTCGCGGAGGTTCCGGCCGGCTGTACGGGCGGCGCGCGGAAGTGGTACAACGGCGAACAGGATCCTCTGCTGAAGAAGCTTCCGATCGCATGGATGACAACGGCAGGAGGCGGAGGCCCCTGCGCATCGGCCACCGACCTTTCGCAGAATCCACTTCCGGCGCATCAAGCGCAGCTAGAAACTCTGGCACAAGTAGAACCGGCGAGGACCCAGCCGATTTTTACACATCGACAGTTTCCTTCGCGGCCGCGGGCGACGGCTCGCCTAAGTTTTTCTCGTCTCCTGTTCACCACGACGCCCCCAGAAAAAGTTCGCTCGTGTCCGCATTACATTCGTTGAATCCGCTTCGGCTCGTCTTCGGGAACAAGGACCCTCGGGAGGGCACCAGCGCGTCTTTCTACTCTTCCACGACTGATCAATCAGAGGAAGCAGGAACAACTACAAGTTCATCAAGTCAGCAGTTCGTTCTTTTCACTTTGTTCGCGGGCGTGGTCTACGGGTTGGGCTCCGGCACGACGGGTAGCGGGGATTTAGCCCTAGCGTTGGGGATCCGGCCGTACAAGGTGACAAACGGCGTCGCCCTGTCCGCGTACGTGCCCGTCGCGACCTACGGCATGGTGTTCGGGACACTCGTGTTCGCGGCGGTGTTGGGGCAGTTTCCGGCGGACACGGAGGACGGATCGTTGGAATCCACGGTCGGGGATCGAAATGCTGCGGAGATCGAGATGCTGTCTGGGGAGGGTGCTGGCAAAAATTTTGCACCAAAGGGCGTTGCTGGTGGAAGGTTCGGAGCAGGGAGCCACGAGCACCAGAACTTGATGTTTCATGATGCTGGGGTCAGCTTCCTCGAAGTAGAGAAAAACGCGGGCAGTTTTTATTCGAACCCCACCACCTTTAATTCGCAGCACGGTGGTGGTAGTAGTACTCCGCTTGTTGCACCAACCGCCAACCTGCTGCTAGCCCACGAGCCTCTGCTGCTCGTCGAAGAAGCCTCGGTGCGTGGAGGTCTCATACAGCGTTTTCCGGGGCATGGCGGGGCATCGGACAAATGGAGCAAGCCGGTCACGGACGAGCTGGGGTACGTAGCGTGCTTTCTCGTCGCCGCATTATTCACAGCCATTGCGATGGTGGCGACGAAGAAGGTGGACGTGCGGCGCGCCTGGAAGAGCACATCGGAATACAAGGCACTGGTGGTGAAGAGAGAAGGGATTGGGGTCGAGAATCGATTGGGGGTCGATAGGAGCCTGAGAGGGTCGGGCGGAGACGTGGAATAGACGTGGTCGGTCAGGACACTGTCCAGAAAGAAGTAGAGCTGTACCGGTTGACAGGAACCACCAGTGGAAAATGAAGACATTCGCGTATTATAGTTTGCCTGCGTGAGGCCGAGGCAGGCGGAGGCGCGGAATGAATGTACAAAAGCATTATATACTGCGGAGGTCCGTGCGGCGAGGAGCGCACCAGAAGATCTTAGTTTTTCCTGTGAATAATTTATTTATCGGCCGCGGACTTACCCAAAAAATTTTCTTAATCCAGGCGCCGCTGGCTCTGTTAAAGATTCCGAGAATCAGCCACAACCTTAAGCACTACACAGCAACTGAATTTTTTTGCGTGAGTATGCAAGAACTGCGATGCCGAACCGAAAACATCGGCGTCTGAAACTCCGGAACTTCGATCAGACAGCGCTGGCACCGGAACTTCGTTCAGTCAGGACTGATGAGCTAATGCATGGCACTGAAGAACGAAGACGAGGGATTCAAAAAATAAACTTCACTTCTTCATCAGAGCGGGATTAAGATAGCCTCGAGACGTGAGGCTGCCGTATATCGCTAATCGCTACCGCCGATTGGTCGAGCATGGTCGGAGAAAAAGGTAGAGAGTAGTACGTCGAACGAAAAAAAAAACGAAAAAAAAACTAGGTAGTCGAACAGGTAGTCGAACCCGAACTGCAACGGCTTCAGGATGCGCGTTCTAGCTCGTCTTGGCTATGGCTATGCGTCTGCCTATGGCTTCCCCTTCCTCTGGTTGTGGGCCGCCATTTCATCCCCTTTGCTGGGTCCTCCCTCCGCGCAGCAAGGAGCTTTCGCGGTGGTGATTTACGACGCAAACGCGGTTCGGGAGGCACTTACTGGACTCCGGCAAGCGGAAGCGCCGAGGACGGCGCAATCGCCAGTCGCGCAGCTTCGGGAAGAAGGAGATGCGGAGAACTCCACCCTGCTCGAAATCGTGGACGCCGAGGAGCGCAAGCAGTACGTGCTAAGTACCCTGTTCCAAGAACCCGCCTACCGGTACTCGATTGCCCCAGAAGACCCCACCCTGATGCAGAGGGTGCTGCACCTGTGGAATGAACACCGGCTGGTGACGGAGAGGGCGGCGCTGCTAGCTTTTTCGCCCGGCGCTGGGAGCAGTAGTAGCGCTGAAACAGGTGTTGCTGGAGACGAAGATGCTAGTCGTGCTGCTGCCGGCGCTGAGCCAACCTCAAAGCCAATTGTCTTCAACCCACCTGCGCGAGGTGGAGGAAGCACCACAGCTTCAAGCCATCCGACCACAAACTGCTCGTCCGCGTCAGCTGCGGCCGACGCGGACGAGCAGCTTGTGGTCGAAGGGGGTACTTCTACAGAAGCTTTTGGGTCCCCCGCCTCGTCGAGCGATTCACTGCTTTCCCCCTCGTCGAAGCGAAGCCGACACGATCAAGCAGCGGCAGCTTCTTCTTCCGCTGCTTCGGCTGCTACTGCTTCCCCGACTACTAGCACACCACTTTCGTCGGCAAACACTTTCAGTTTTCTCCCGGACAACGTGCAGGAGGTGATTTTGGGTGATTTTGTGGCGTCGGACAAGGCAGACCCGTATGGGGGAGCGGAGTCGGAGGCGATGCGTGCGGCCTTCACGGAACTGCTTGGTGAGGTTGGAAAGTGGCACCGCTTCGGGCTCGAAAAGTCCTGCGCGAAGAAGCAGCAGAAATTCGTCGCCGATCTGTGGGGGCGGGTACAGGAAAAAGTGTGGCCGGGTGGAGGAGGGGGCGCTTCTGCTTCGTCGACACGGGGTGATGGGAATGCTGCGAGCTCGGCTAGAAGTGCTAGTAGATCAAGCAGTGGGGAGCAGATCACTGGGGACCCAAGAAACGGCTTCTTGACCGGGCTGGTGGACCTGGAGAGCGGGCACGGCGGCGGAGATCCTGACAACTCCCGCGCGCCAATGAATCAGAACAACTACACGACGGGAACGGGCGGAGCTGCAGGACCCCCTCTCCTGCCCCTACACTTGCGGGACGCGCACATGAAAGGCACGAAAACAAAAACAAGGTCCTACTCCACCCCGGCGCAAATGAACGTGTGGCGTTTTGGCCCTCGTGGCGTTTATTTCCCGGTGGTGGCCGTGGTGCCCAGAATCAAGTACAACGGAGCGGAGCCCCCCTCTGCGCCGCAGACGCACACGCAGCACCTCACGGCCCCTCGCAGTACAACCCTCAGCTCCTCGATCGACTACCGCTGTTTCGGCCCCGACTGGCAGGATAAGGTAGTCGTTGCCGAGCCGGACTTCGAGACCTGCCACGCCTTTGACTGGAATGGCGACAACGACCCGCGTGCACTGTTTTGCTGTGCGGAGGAGGCGAGCGCGGGGCTAGACATCTGGGCGGACAGCGCCTTCTTCGATCCGCAAGAAGCGGGGACGAGGACCACTGGAAATGGTATTAACCTCGGCCCGCTTGCGGCCCTTACCCTTATCGGTTCTCAGCTGCAAGAAGCGGCGACAACGGCTCGCGGAAACGAATCCGGCAGCGTGCGTCGGGCCAACATGTTTGACCCGAGCCTGCGCCCATTTCCGGGCATCTACTACCACGCCGCTGCCCGCAGTCAAACTCCGGAGCGGCGAGCTCCGCCCGCGGGGCCGGGGCGACACACATCTTCATCGGCGCCGCGGGCTCAGACAGGTGAACGGCCTGAGGACGTGAGCAGTCGCGCCGCAGCAACATCATCTTCACGGAAAAGTAGATCACGAACCCCCGTCGAGATGAACGAAGAGGAAGAACGCCCCATCTCCGGGACGCGCATGCGGTGGCAGGACGTGGTCCACTACATCGGGAAAAAATTGCAGTTTCCAGCCCTGCCGCCGAAAACGAAACTGAAACTCGCGTCGCGGGTGGAGGAGGTATTTCCGTTCCAGAGTTACCACCCGCAGCACCGCGAGGGCTGTCCGGTGCCGCGCTTCTTCCCCACGGCACTCACAGTCCAGGTGCCGTACCAGTCCTAGGGAATAGAGAATTATTCATCATTATCTAGGGAGGCACAGGCGGACGCGGAGGATGATCGAACGATTTCGGTTTGAAAGTGTCCTCTGGCGAGAAATCGACGCAGAGGCTCATCAGATGGTGGTAGAAAGATAGATGGTCGGCGTCGATTCAGAAATTTAAGTAACTCCTTTTCTGCTGTCCGCAAAATGAAATCTGACACATAGATTCTGCTTTTGTCTGTCTGAAACACAAAGGACCGAATGAACGACCAGGCGGTTTTTGCGAGCAAATTTTGTAGAATTTGGAGTACACAACCACAAGAACATCAGCCGATGGTTTTGAACAGATTTCTCGGAGCGCGATAAAAAGTGAGATACCAACCAGGTACAACGGCAAGCAACACGTTCCGTGTTCTCAGGAATGTCGAATGTCGTCCTGAAAAACAGAAACATTGATCACGGATCTCGGTTCTCACCTCCATTGATTTTCAGCGCGGCGATGGCTCGACTTCGATCTGCGCGTGCCCCGACCGGTTCAAAGAAAAGGAAGCGTGATGGAGCCTCAGATCAAAATTCCTCCCCGAGCCACAGATCACTCGATCGCCTTAACACAGGACTTCCTGGTGCAACCAATCAAACACGTAAAGGTCGTCGCAACACTATTTATTGTTTGAGGTCTGCCCCTCAGCTAAACAAGTAAACTTTTCTACTATCGAAGCAGCGAGATTTGTACATCGGGATCGGGTAGCTGCAGTACGTCGGGTAGGGTTACTGCTTCTACGTACATGAACTTCTAGACCCAATCATCGGACGGTCATAGGGCATGGCGCCTAGGCTCTAGCTTCAGAAGTCTGCCATTGCCACCGTATAGCTGTTTCTTTCCATTGCCATCGGTTTATTTCCGAGGAATCAATCACATACACATTCAATCGCAATCGTCGAAGATGACGTCTTCTATGCACGCCCCGGCTGATTTCGAGACGTCCGACGAGTGTCGGGTCGTGGACACGTTTCAGGGCATGGAGATGAAGAGCGATTTGCTCCGAGGAGTGTACGCCTACGGCTGGGAGAAGCCGTCCGCCATCCAGCAGCGAGCGATATTACCCATCTTCCAGGGGAGGGACGTGATAGTCCAGAGCCAGTCGGGTACGGGTAAAACCGCCGTATTCTGCCTGGGCGCGCTGCAGTGCGTGGTGAAGAAAAACAGATACCCGCAGGTAGTGATCTCGATTTAATGCAGCAGCTGCTCAACTAAATCAATATCGATATGAACCCTCATCGGAGGAAGATGACCTCAATCAGAACGAATGAGTGTATCCTATCTATGACTGATTGATCATTCCTCCGCCACTTTAGCTATAAGTCATGACAACTATCAACATCATCTACACCAGGCCCTGCTCCTGTCTCCGACGCGCGAGCTCGCGGAGCAGTCGCAGAAGATATGCGTAGCACTCGGGGACTACATGAACATCGCGGTGCACTGCTGCATCGGCGGCAAGCGAATACCCGACGACATCCGCGCGCTCGAGGCCGGCGTGCACATAGTCTCGGGGACGCCTGGTACTTTACTACTAGTTCGTTGAACTTCAAGTTCAACTTGAAGGCTATCAAGTTCAAGAAAAAGATTCCAGACTTCTCTGCATCATCGAATACAACCGAATACGAACTAATCCGAATCCGAAACCACAGGTCGCGTCTTCCATATGATCCAGGACAGGCACCTCAGCACGAAGAACCTGAAGATGCTGATTCTCGATGAGGCAGACGAGCTCCTAAACAGGTATTTGCAGCTAATATGGTTGAGGATTAACTCCGTTCGTCAAATGACTCCATAGCCACAGTCCGTTGTGTTCTCTAGCCCGCTCCTTGCCACATCACCCTCGCTCCCGCTCGGGTTCGATACCATATGCCAATGAGCATCGACTACAATGAAAATCTATTCTACTTGAAAAATTGTTCCATCAATGCTCGGCCAGGGGTTTCAAGGAGCAGATTTACGATTGCTACCGGTTCGTGCCTCCCGGCGTGCAGGTGGTTTGCGTGAGCGCCACGCTTCCGCACGAAGTGCTGGAGATGACGCAGAAGTTCATGAACAACCCGTTTCGGGTGCTGGTGAAGCGCGACGAGCTCTCCCTCGAGGGGATCAAGCAGTTCTTCGTGGCCGTGGAGCGCGAGCAGTGGAAGTACGACACGCTATGCGACCTGTACGACACGCTCACCATCACGCAGGCGGTCATCTTCTGCAACACGCAGCAAAAAGTCGACTGGCTCGCCAGCAAAATGCGGGAGCAGAGCTTCACGGTATAATTGTAGCTATGTACTGTTGTACCTGTGTTTGTATTTACTTTAGGGCTTTTGTTCTAGTTCTACATACTTCGCCTATGTAGCTTTCTTTCGGCCAATGAATAGATTGGCTTTCCTCATTTTTGCGCACTGAAGCAATTCCGGTCAGCATCATGAAGCAACTCCGCCTGCGAGTACATGCAAAACGCTAGAGCGTTTAAATTGAACAGCGCCCTTAGTTTTTGTTACCTCACATGGGGTTTCGCAGTCTTATTCCACAGAGTGGCTCGCGGACGGCTACCGTGTATTTAAATGCCCGCGTGGTGTAGTGGTAGCACACCTGGCGGTCCTGCTCTGCGTACTTCCGAATAACCTCCGGGATCGATCCCCTAATAATGGGACCTGAGCCGCTCAACTACGGAAGTCACGAGCAGATGTCAGAGGACAGACAGCAGAGGCATCGAATCAGCTCTCCGCCAGGAGAGTGCCGGGTGGGGCGGGTTCGAATCCCGTGGCGGGCATTTTGCGCACCGCTACCACGATGCCATCGGATTAGTGATGCTGGGGGTGCGCCTTGAGTAGAACAACTGCCGTGCCCCTCCGGGGGCGTCGCCGCTCGTAGTCTTTTGTTGGATCATCTACCATCGACTAGCTCCGAAATTCAGCATTTTGGGTCAGCACGACGACCCGCCATACCACGATGAAAAATATCAGGTTTCTTCCATGCACGCCGGCATGGAGCAGAAGGAGCGCGACTACATTATGCAGCAGTTTCGCTCTGGCGCTTCCCGCGTGCTGATCGCCACGGACGTGTGGGGGCGCGGGCTGGACGTGCAGCAGGTTTCTCTGGTGATCTGCTACGACCTGCCCACGAACCGCGAGCTGTACATCCACAGGATAGGCCGGAGTGGGAGGTACGGGAGGAAGGGCGTAGCGATCAACTTCGTGAAGGAGGAGGACATAAGGATTTTGCGGGACATCGAACAGTACTACTCCACCCAGATCGACGAGATGCCCATGAACGTCGCGGACCTGATCTGATCACCTCATGAGGAGCGAACCGCTGCTGGCTTTCGTCTATCGATTCTAGATTGTCGTGAATCTATCGATTTTTCTAGAAAGATAGAAGAAGTGGTACGTACCGAAACCCAGGTGGTTCTTCTTTTGGGTCTCGTCTTATCTTCATGAGTGAACGACCTGTCGGAATTTTTACACAGTAGACCGCTCTTGCTGTTGAAAAAGAGAGGACAGCCTGGTAGTGCCTCATTGCGTGTGGAGGCCATGGCGCGACGAAGGACCTTTGGCGAAGACGATGTAGCGAGGTTGTTCTTGTGTCTCTGTGGAAAGACAAATACACGCCAAAACCTTGAAGCGCAAACTGGCTCGCGACTCGACGTACTGTCACTCTCCACCGAGAAGAAAGTTGCTGTTCACCCTCGAGCCACCGCCCTGAACATGTGTTGATGGGGATCTTGTATATGTGCATCTCGTTGTGTCGCCAGAACTCCGACGTTGCAAATCGACGGCGATTTCAAAAAATTGACTGCAAAGTGCGTTTTTCGTGGAGGTCTCCGCTCGTGGAGTACTTTCGATCGATTACTTTCGGGGTTTTTTCGATTCTGAGTATTAATCTTTTTGTGTCAGTGCCGTGACTTTGCACCCCCCCCAGCGCGTGCCAGCCTTTGCGTTCCAACTTTTCAGAGTATTTGTTGGGCGGCATTCTTCAGACCCACAAAAACAGCCGCTCCAATTCATTACACGTACCCCACCCTTTTCAAGACAGCGCTTCTTCGTGTTCGTGAAGGCAGACTTGTGCGAACGAGCGCGGTCGTGGCCCGACCGCTTCGTGTTTTTGGAGGATTGCAAGCAGCTTGAAAAGCGAAAATGCCCATCCATGGGCTGCTCCTACAGATACGAGAGTGCTCTGGTGCGAGCTGGTTTCTCGGACCGAGGGTATTAAGGGAGGCAAGGGACTCTAGGATGCAGACTACCTAGCTCGCAGGGGCATCCCCGGGTTGCGTCTGGCTCTGGAGATGCCTGCGTAGGCAACTTCCACTACTGCGGTGAATCTATCTGGAACAAATGTATGAAAGCGAGGACGAAAAATCATGGTCAAGAAGTGCTTACCACGAATGATCCTAACCACGGATCGGAATTTTTTTCAAACTTCCTTGTGCTTGTTCTACCTCGTCGCGAGCACGAAGTTCTATCTAAGTTCTGTCACTTCCCGTTCCCGTTGCTTTCGGCGACGCCGGCAGGAGTGTCCCAGACCTGCCTGCGAAAAGATCGCTGTGGATGTGTTCGCCCAATCGCGAAAAACAGGATTCAATTGGTCTCTAGTGTGTCTGGCCGTCGCGGTCTCGTGACATCTATGCGTTTTTTCAGGATGAGTTACCGGATTGCTAAAAGCACTGCGCCAGTTCTTTGTCTCCTTTTTCGTCTGCATCATAGTTTCGGCGATCGATGAGGTAGGCAAAACGAAAGGCATTCATCCCGTTGAATTTCTGGCGTTTGGTAAATTCATACCTCCCGACTGGGAAAAAACAACGACAATGCGCGACCTCAACGCACGCCGCGTTCACACGAGCTCAACGCACACCGGCGGCAGGACGCCTTCTATCCCGCAAATGGCCCGCGTGTTGAAGTTGCTGGTGCTGTGCGGCCATCGCTTTTCAGGTGTAACACCTCCAGTTCGCGGGATGCGTCCGCACCACATGCCTGCTTACCTCCTGCCCGGAGGCCATCTCCCGACGCCGTGGCCGCTGCGTAGAAGTAGTGCTGGAGGCTCGTCATCTTCTGCTTCTTCGTCTCTGCCCGTCGAAGCCGACCGTGGAGTTCTTCTCGCCACTGAGCCGGGGCTGCAGCTGCCGGCGTCAACCTCAAACCAGCCGAGGTCTGCACGAGGGCACCAGCGACAACAAGCGTCAGCAGCAGAACAAAGGCTAGAGGCGGCGCGTCTGCGCCATCGGGAGGCGACGAAGGCCTTGCTAATGTCCTCCGGCACGACAACATCAGGTTCTTCAGGAGGCGCTCCTCGGGGATCACAAATCGTTGCGCACGACGAGGAACACCTTCATCGTCGCGACGGGGAAGCCTCGTCTTCCGCAGGGTCTGGAGACCTTGAGCAGCTGCCACCAGAGGCAGCCGGTCCAGGCACGTCGGCACCGACTACCACTACTCCCTGCGACTGCTGCTTCGCGGAGACTCCCGAATCGGGGCTGGTGCGGGAACTGGGCGGCAAAACCTGTCCCCACGCGTTCTGCGCGGAGTGCGTGGAGCGCGCCGCACGCAACGCTGTGGAGGAGCAGAAGCGCTTTCTGTGTCAGTGGTGCGTCACAGAGCAGCGGAAAAACGAAAACCTGCTCCAGAAGTCGGTCGAGCGAGGAGAAAGATTTGACGTGGACGGGGAGGAGTTATTGCAGGAGGACCGAGAGCGAGAAGGTGAAGATCTCTCCCCCAGGAGAGGGTCAGACCACCTGCCAGCCCCCTCAGACCACCTGATCCTGACATTTCTGCCCGAGGATCTGGTAGAAAAACTGGAGCAGCTCCACTACACCTTGACGGTAAGCAAAAACGCGCGACAGTACCTCCCCTGCCCAAGGAGACACTGCGCGGGGAAGATCGAACGCGTCGTGGGGGGAAATGGGGATGGCGTGGGGGAAGATGGAGCTGGTGCATCTTCTGACGAAGACGTGGAAGACCAGGTGATGCGCGAGCTGTCGCGTTCGGCGCTGGCAGGAGGTCACGAATACGAGTTGCTTCATTCGGACGACGAGGTCGAGGTGGGAAATTCTAGGGCACGGCAACAGGGACAGGGAGCGGGTGCGGGACCAAGAGCAAGGGCGTCCCCCCGAGCGAGCAGAGACGATTCGTCGCAGTCGCAGAGGTCCTCTGGGGCTGAGAGCGGTGCTAATGGCGGCGGCTGTTTCCTCACGCGGTGCTTCGCGGCGTTGGCAGACGGGTGCGGAGTGGCCGGCG
>RXOD01005667.1:0-12971 GCA_005223375.1 Amoebophrya sp. AT5.2
GTAGGAGGTGGCCGATCCATCGGAGAGATCGATGAGCCATCATGGGAAGCTAGAGGGAAGGGCTAGCGAAAGGCCACCAATTATTTAGGGAAACAAGGTGATAGGACCTATAAAGCAAGGAAAAAGAGGACGGCCAGGGTGGCGGTTGGTTGTCAGCTATAGGGAATGCGCAGGAGTGCCAACCCCGGCGATCGCGAGAAACCCCCCCACGTTGCTGCTGCAGACCTGCTCTCCTTGGGACCCCCGAAGGGGACCCCGAAAAGCTCCCCCCCGAAAAGCTCCCCCGCCCGACAGCGCATCGTAGCGCGCCAGCTTCTTCTGGAACTTACCATCTGGTCTCGCCATATACGATGCGCTGTCGGGCGGGGAAGTGGAGAAGGAGCTGAAATCTTTGGCGGCACAGGAGCTGCCGAAGGCGTCGGGGAAGGTGGAGATTGAGGCGGTGCTGCAGGCGTTGCTGCAGACACGGGAGGAGTTCGCCGCAGGCCTAGACAGGATGCTCTCGGGAAAAAAGCAAAAGCCAGCGTCCGCGGTGCAGCTCGGGGGCGCGGGGTCGTCGATGGTTGAACGCACTGTCGGTCCTGCGATGCGCGTTTTTAACGACGTGAACAATATCGACGCAGCGAAGGGCAGGAACAACGCGGAGCCGAAGAAGGCGAATGACTCCGGCACGGCGAAGGGCGGGAACAACCCGAATGCGAAGGAGGCCAAAGTGAATGAAGGCGGCGCGAAGCCAGGGTCGAACTCGAAGGATGACGCTGCAAAGAACGATCACAAAAACACGGACAGCAAGTCCACGAATGGAGCTGCTGATGCGAGTGCGACTACGCCTGCGCCGAAAACCGATGGTTCTGGAGGGACAGCCGACAGTAGCGCCACAGACGGAGAAAGCGAAGGGGAAACCGAGCTCGCCCCCGGTCCTGAGGACCAGCTTGGCGCCGACGATGCCGAGCTGTACAAGTCGGTCGTTGCGAGCAGCCTGGCGCTTGAGTCCGGATACCGCACTCTGGACCAGCAAATCCGCAACAGCGCGACTCAGCTAGCCCAGTACCAGAAGTTGTGCCCGAAACTTCACACCGAGCCCCAGGGGCAGGGGTCTGCGCCAGCCGCTGGCGGTGCCAGTACAGCTGACAGTGCCGCGGCACCAGGCGACACCGCAGGCGACACTGCTGCAGCTAGCAGTGCTGGCGACAGTGCAGGGGACGCCAATACCAGCACGCTCTGCGACAAGGGCATGAGCCACGCCCGGGACGCGCTGGATTTTCTCGGCGGCAAGCGGAAAGTGGCGGTTCTGCAGTACGCGAAATGGCAGAAAACGATCACGGAGGCGCTATCTACCAAGTTGCGCGACGAGAAGACGGACTGGCGGCCACCCCCCGACGAGCGCGGCAATGAGGACAAGACGTTCGGTGGGAGGTCGAAGGAGCAGAAGTACGCAGCGCACTCGCTAAACACGTTGTACTCCGCGTTGGACCATGCCGCGGACGATGAGGTGAAGAGCGTCGCCGCCGCGTCGGAGGATACAAAGGCGGGCAAAAGCATCCTCCTCCAACTGGACTACTTCGACATGCAGGGCCGGACGGCGAAGCGGCGGCTGGGGCGGAAGTGCTTTCTGGCGGGGGTGCGGGCCGGGCTGGCGGCGCTGAAGTGGCTGAAGAACGGACCGGTGGACGGGGGGAGCGACTGGAAGGTCGTGAATCGGGCGATTCCGACGGACATGGAGAAGGTCGTGAAAACTGTGCTGCCGGACGCTCGGGACTCAGTGGAGCAAATGGTCACGCTGCTCCAACTGATGGCGAAAGACGCCGGTAGCTGGCCAGCGGTGGATCGGAAAGTGGACGCAGTCCTGTCGAACATGAGGATCATGGTGGGCCTGCCGGAGGACGAAGATGACGGGTGATTTACTGCGGTTAGGCGAATACGGAAATTCGATGTTTGATAATGAGAACCTGTACTCGGAAGAATGATAGAGGACGAAGACGAACTAGTTGTACCCTGAGCCGATGAAGTGCAGCTCGTAGGCGTTGTGAAAAATTTTGCAATACTGCGAAGACGAATCAAATAGAATCGATACGACCTATGGAACCTATGGTGCGATTGCCATGCGAGTCTCTGTGGAGCAGAAGCCTTGTCGTGATCGGTTGTGGTGTCTGTGCAATGAATCTTCTCGTTCGGCTGCAGTACGTCGTGACAAGATGATCTGTGGTTGCTTGTGTTTACTTTTTCTCGTAGCAAGCATCGTCTCGGTTTGCCTTGCGTGCACTACGGCTACGCAGTTGGGCTCAAACTAACTGCAAATATGTCGGTTTCTTCCTGACGATTGGCACTGGCAGTGTCGGTTCGCTGTGGTCCGTTTTCGTTCGTCGCGTGATACGCCACGGTGGCGGGCTTCGAAAAAGTCGCAAGCTTCAATCGCAGGACCTCCCATCCCACATCACTCACTTTCTCGGACGGCCAGTTTTCTACCCCTCCTGGAAACCAGTTTTCTCCGTTGATAACCTTACTACTTGATTTTTTGTATGGCTTTCTATGACGTGCGTCTAGATAGTGCAATTCGCAAACACAGCCAAGACCACGACAAAACCACAATGAAGCGTACCTTTCAGCCAGCGAGGTTAGGCGCAAAGGGCGCAAACGGATCCGCCGTCCGAAGACCCATGATTCGACCCGAGGGGGGTGCAATGACAGACCGCAAGCCCTATGTCGAAGTGGGGGCCAAAGAGCCGTACTTTGTGATGTTGCTTGGGCTTGCCTTTGGCAGAAACTCATATTGGCACAATTCAAACATCTTGCCAATTTCTTTTGCAAATCCAATATATCAAATGCAACATCACAGCAAGAACGGTGACCCGAAGATGTATTCCGCTCTTTCTTCCCCTGCGTCCTACATGAGCACGACGGGCGGGGCGGACCAAGAGAACTCCAATTCGACCCGATTCGGCCGCTTCAAAAAATGGCTCGGCGAGCACAAGACGCTGGTTGCGGTGGGCGTGGCGACAGTCTCCGCGGCCTCGATCGGGGCTGTGATGATGTACAAGCCCGACCTCGTTGGTCTATCGAACAACTCGTCCGGTCAAGGCGACTCCAAACAGAGCAAGTGGAGCTACTCGTGGAAATTCACGATCCCGACGGTGCGCGTGAAAGTGGCGGAACCGGCGGCGGGAAGTAACTGAGGAGACAGGGTCAGGGGCGGGACGAAGAAAAGAATTAGCTGCGTATTGAAGAGGACTAGTACAGGTACACGATCATAGAAGTAAGTTAGTTGTGCCCGCGTTTATAATGGCGTGGATGGTCGTTCATCTTCCTTGAGCGGTCACCCCCTGCAGATCGTTTGTTCGAGATGCAGGCCCAATGCGTTTATTTTTCAAGCGGCACCAAAGAAGTAGGTAGAGGTACAGCAAGAAGCATGGGTGACGTTTGGCTTTGGTATCAGTGTATGACCCTCATACAAACATATTTATAGATTCAGAACCAGATACTGTTCGCGTTCGTAAATTGGAGCATGCTCTGCATAGAGAGCATGGGCTAGTTTAGGCGCACTTTCCGAAAACACCGAACACATACATAGTGGGATCCACCGCGTAAGCACAAACACGACCGACACGTACGCTTATCGCATTTCTTGCTTTTGATTTCCTGACCACTTCTGGCACCGGCGCGTCGAGCATGGCTTGTTCATTCTTGCCGCAGTCTGGTGGAACGGGTTGCGTTTCTGCGCGTCTTCTGATGTCGGTATGTCCATGCTCTCGAGGACCGTGCTGTAGTACGTGCTTTCTCTACTACTCGTCTCGTCCCAAGGGTTAATAATATTGACCTTCCTGTTCCTGCGAGTTTGCGGTACAACGAACGAAGTGAGTCTACAGCTCTCTGGCGACTCCTCCTCTATTCGCGGCCATGTTGACACGTTATCTAGCAGTCTTTCATTTCGTGAATCTGTTTCTGTATCTGTCTACCGCGCAGACCGCACGAGCTGTTGAGTCCCGGCATCTGATTCCGCAAAAAGACCTCGAAACCACCCCACCATGTCCCACCCTCGACTGGTCTTCGTTGCGCGAATGCGTCGGTTGGGATCCCGGCACACTTGGCTCGCCGCCTTTCAGCGGACGGCTCGTGTGCAAATGCGCAGCAGAGGGTGGAAACCAACTAAAGACAGGAACCAGCACCTCCAGAGACGGTCCAGGCCCACCGTCCCCCTCTCTACGCGACCGGCTGCAGACCATTCAGGATTTGCTAAATCTGCGAGAAGCGCTCGTGGAAGTGCGGAACCGGGAGGTGGGTCGCGAGCTGAGCGAGCAGGAAAGCTTCCGCCTCGCGGAGAAAAAACGCTGTGGGTGGCCGGACGCGACCCAGAGCGCGTTTTACCTACTGGACCTGGCGCTGGAGGTGATGGCGCGTGAGAATGCTGCTGCTGCACCTGCATCGGGGCGAATGAATGCAGCGGCAGACGCCGAGCTCTCGGTGTTGGAGCTTGGGGTTTTGGGCGGATCGTCGAGCCTGTTTTTCGCCGGGATGTACCGCCGCGTGTACTTCGCGGACTTCTACCGGCCGCACCTGGATTCTGTTCGCGCACTCGTGAACGGGGGCTGGGAACGGCGGCTGCGGGCGGCCGTTTACGTCTTCCAGCACACAACCGAACTGCCCGAACCCGATCCCGACGACGCGGCGCTCGAGTCTGCGATCGGTCGTTTGCGGGGGTATTTCCGGAACTTTTCGCCGTCCTACCACCACCTCGACCTGTACGGGCAGGCCTGGGGGCCGGCGTTCGGGAACTTCTACCCCGACGGCATCGACGCAGACATCGCCGTGATCGACGCGGACCATCGCTACCGGCCGGTACTGAGCGACCTGGACCACGTGCTGCGGATTCCGCGGATGCGCTTCGTCGCCCTGCACGACTTCGGGGTGTCAGTGGACGTCCAGCGAGCGGTGCTGGAGACGGAGGCAGAGGGGAAATTGCGGTGCGGCAGTAGCGATAGCAACGGTGATGGGGCACCATCATTGCCTGGTTCTGGAGGAGGCGATCGTGATGGGGAAATCGGCGTGCAACTGGAGCAGCACTGCTTGTGGTTCGGGCGGGACACTTGGCTGCGGGGCGAAGGCGTCCTTTGCAGCGTGGAGAGGGGCGAAGGCGAGGCTGTGAAAGGCGGGAATGAAAAATCAGCGGATAAGGAAGCACGTAGCGGTCACGCAGAAGTGGGAGTTGCAGGACATCACGTGAGGTCTGCTGCTGGAAGGTGGGGTGCTGTTTCTAGCGCGACGCAGGAACAACAGCGGGAGAGCGATCATGATCCGGGACAGCTGGTGGTGTCGCCAGAGACGTTCACCATCGCGACTGAACAAGCGTGCAAGACCGCGATGAACGATTCCAACTGCAAGATTGCAACAGAAGAAAAACAGGACGCCTTTAACGTGGCACCCGCGCTGTTGTCGTTTTTCTTCCAGGATCCACCGGCGCAGTACGGCGTGCCTGCGAAGTTTGTATCCTCAGTCCGAGCATCTACTTCTCGTCCTCCCAAAAATGCCCCGCATTCAGCCACTCGAGCAAAGGCCAATAGTATTTTTGTTCGCGACGTCCGCCGCAAGTACCACAATGTGGTTCGCGACTTGCTCCGCCGCCTCCTGATCTTGTTCGCGGGTCATTGGCTTCACGGCACCACGGTGTGGCGCACTCTCGATCTCCATCGCAGAGTCAGGCTGCAAGCGGACCACGGGCGGCGACGCGACTTTTTGCTCGTGCTGAAGCCGTTCTTGCCCGAGGCGGAACAGGGGCTCGCGGAAGTGAACCACTACCGAGCGGCTGGCGACGACGACGAGATCACTGTATTGAACCCAGGCCCGACGCAATTCTGCCATTTCTTCGACCCGGAGCCGTTTCGAGACTACTACTCGGCAGTGTCGGACGAGATTGTGGGGTGGGAGCGAAAGGCGGGGAGGGAATTCCTATCGAGCCTGGAAGAGGAAGCGGCGAGTTCGAGTTCGAGATCAGCTGGAAGCGACTCAAGTGCGAACGGGAGTGACGTGTCCGAAGGTGAGAGCGAGACCAGCATGCAGGACGAGGAAAGCGATGCCAGGATATCTTTAGGGGTGCGACGGGTGCTGCAGCAGGTCGATGAAGACTCGGCGGTTGCTCAGAAACATCAAAGTATAGGTGAAGGGAAGTCGGCCCGGTTCGCCACCGCAGCAGCGTTCGCGGCCGCGCGGATGGCCCGCAAGCGCGAGCAGTATCGGGTGCCGAATTTCTCGGATATCGCGACGCAACCGTTCACTGTGCACCTACTCGACGCGAGTCTCTGCCCGGAGCTTCTGGACCAGACAAACGGAACCGCACCGGCGGCCACTTCTGATGTAGATTCCGCCGCGGAAGATGAAGAAGTACATCTGCAACAGAAAATGCAAACAGGCGACAGCACTGCCGAAAGATTTCGACGAGTGCTGTTCGAGCACCCATCGCGCTGTCGCTACGACCTGATCCAGCTGTCGCCCGGCGGACCGGCGGAGACGAACGTGACGGAGGCGGTGGTGCGGTACCGCGGAGATGACTTCTGGACTCACGCTTGGAAGTTTTTGTTTGCGAAGCCAGGCTCGCTTGTGCGGCGACAGTCCTCAGCCAAGGGAACAGTGGAGTACCGCGAACCGGGCTGGGAGCTGATGCCTGCGGAACATTGGGGGAAGCTGTTTCTACAAAAAGTGGGGGAGGAACTCGTGCGGGAAACCGTGCACCTGAGCAAAAAGCGCGACGTCCTGAGCGCCGCGCTGGCGCTGGACTACTATTCGAGGGACGCCTGACAGAAATAAATCTGGGATTGATTGCGCGTGCGGAAATTAATTGTGGCGTTCGACGTCGTCCACTCAGTGTCAGTCGCAGGATCGTTGGTAGATCACATCAGGAGTAATAAATTCATTGCTCCAGTCGCAGTCCTCGTATGATGACGGAGGTGCTATCGTAGCGAGGGATAAAATACCACGCCGTAGATATGTAGTGGATCGATGAAAGATACACCTATGCGACGAGCCGCAGAAATTTGTGTTCGTGGGTCAAGCCCTCTGCGGGAAGATTTATTTCTTCGACAGCAGCACTCGCACTGACACCACCAACAGCAGCACTGACTGGCTTGAACACTAACACATCTATGCAGTAGTTGCTGACAAACAAGGAACAGCGTTCGCATGATGATCGTGAAATACTTCTTCTGTCCCGTTTGAAACAAATTTGCGAAGACGTCGACGCAGTGCAATGACTCGTGGAGGATCAACAAGAGATCCAAGGTTGTGTACTGACTGGTCCCCTATCCTTATTTGCTCGCGTCGACATTGAGGACCACGTAGTTCGGTTCCGGTGTGTCGGGTTGCATAAGTTGCATTACGAAGCGGCTGAACATCTGCACGACACTAAGCAAAATTGGAATCACCGAATCAGAAGCTGAATCTATCGCTCTTGCTCGACGCGTGATCGTGAAGGAACTCGCTGCGGTCGTGTTTGATTTGTTGTCAGCTGATGACATTTCTTTGTAGTATTGCGATGGTATAGCACGAACTTCTGAATGTGAATCAATGGCAAGAAGACAACTCATTGAAGTACTACGCTTGCAGTTGCCAGTCTCTAAAAAAGACCAGCTAGAGCATCGATTCGTCTACGATTATCGCTGAAGCAGCGTCGGCGCGGCCCACATACGTTGACTTCATTTCGTTGAACGGTCTTCAACATGGAGCCTTGCCGTTCAGACTTAGAGCGAGAGATCAAGCGTCTAGAGGAGGAAAACGAGCTCCTCCGCCGGCGTCTGCTGATCAAGGGTCTACAAGAGGAAAACGAGCTCCTTCGGCAGCGGCTACTGGAGCAAACTCGAGGCGGCAAAACGGACGAGGAGGTGGGAGCTACTGTTTCTTGCCCTCCGAGCCATCGCGTCGACAATAAGGACTGGAGGCTAAAAGCCTTGGCTGAGGATGTTGAGTCCGGTAGGGTAACGGGGTGGGCAGATCTGTTCCCCATCATCGTATACCACCTAGTGTTTCTTGAAAAGGCAGCGAGGCCAAACGTCACGCCTGGCGGCGAGACCATTGCGCTGGGCGCTGTGCCTGTTCCCAACTCCATGCAGATCACATGTTCCCGCGAGACGGACACGCGTGCCAACCTTCTCCGGATTCTGACTGGAATGGCGCGGCACAAATTTCCAGGGTTTCGCTTCAGTAGCATTCAGTGCAACGGCGGAGGCACCAAGTCGAAGCTACACACCGACGATCGAAACCGAGGCCAGGGAGGAAGAATCGTGGGCGTTGCGGTTACGAACGGCAAGATGGTTGGCGGCGAATTGTTTCTCAAGAACGACCACGGACCGTCGGAAATGAAGATTGAAGCCGGAAAGTATCGGATTAACGGAAAGGAGGAGGAATTTTCAGAGTCGGACGTGATCCGCGGCAACAAGATCGCCATCCAGAACAAAGAGCACGAATTCCAGGGGGAGACCCCGCACTGCACTTGCCCCTTTGAGGGGTCAGAGCGGTTCTTCTTCGGCTTTTACGAGCACTCTCGCATCACGCAGCTGCCGGCGGAGAGTTGCGAAAAGCTTCGAGGTCTCGGCTTTAATTTAAGCGACGACGCGGGCAGCGCCGCGGGCGCGAACGACGGGGAAGTGCTACCGTCGTATTCGCCACTCAGAAAAGCAATCACCCCGCCTGCAGTTGAGGCATTTACAACCATCAAACAGCGCGCCTGCATTGGCGCCGCGATGGGTACGGCAACGCGAGACGAATTCCGGGAGAAGAAGCCGCAGCTGCCGACGGAATCGGACGAGGAGGAAGGGCAAGCTGGACTTGTTCGGGAAGGCCGCAAGGAAGGCACGCGAACCTTTTTGGAAGAAGACAAGAACGTATTTACCGACTCGGATGCAGAAATGTTCGGCAGCGATGGCTTTGCTCAGGCTGTTACGGCACCGTTCGCAGATCAGGTGGTGGCCTCATCATCATTGCCACCGTCGGCATTTTCATCCCTACCGGCACCACTCGAACTCGGCAACAGCAGCGGCGCGCGCCGCCGCGTGACTGTTCCTAGCAGTAGCAGAGCGGCCGCGGCCACCGCCTCGTCGTCTCGTCGGGACCTGCAGCGGGAGGACGATCGTCTTGCGGAGGCAAAAAGTTTAGCATCTAAGAAAGCAGACAAGGTGGACGTGCTGGAACAGGACGTGGAATCGAGTGCGCCGAGCAGTCTTGTTGTGGTCACATCGCCAAAGCGCGACGATTTTGGAGAGAGTGAGCGCTCGCGGCCGGCCGAATCAGAGACAGAGGAGGAGGAGGAGAAGCATGCCGGACCTGCACGCAAACGCCGCAAAAGAAGCCCGGAGCCGGGCGTCATAGCATTGGAAGGTAGCCGGCGGGGCGAAGCGAAAGAAGTCGGCTGCGGCGATTCATCTGCAAATCAACCTGTCGCGGCAAAAAGTGCGGCCCTCCACCAACCAGCGAGCGTTCTGAATCCGAACAGCAGGAGCAACAGAAGCAGCGGCGAAATTCTGCAGCAGATCTCATCGCCTAGCAGCGCCCAGGCGCGTCGTGAGCTGTTAAGTGGGTGTTACAAGACCCTCCGACCCTGGCAGCAACGGGCAAGCAACTTCCTGCACAAAATCCACGCAGACGACACTGGCAGGGCTTTGATCCACGCGGTCACAGGTGCGGGAAAATCGCGGCTGATCCACTACCGCATTCTAACGGCCCTCGAGTCAGGTAGCCTCGTGGTTTTAGTGACGAGCCGCCTTCTGCTGATCGATCAGCTCTGCGGTGACATGGTCGGAAAGCTGAGCGCGGAGTGGGGGAAGCTTTTTAGTGAATGCTCCGCGATGCTGTTCTGCTCGCTCAATAGGCCGGACAGGTACTTACATACTACTTACGCACGTCACCGCAGCCATTGCCTCTGCTACCAAATTGGCCTAGTTTGCAGGTTACTGCAGGGTCTCGCCATGATAAAGATAAAGATAAAGAGACACTCTGCTGGCCTCTGCAATAGAGCACCTCGCGCCAGTTTGTAGATGTCCGGATTGTGTAGTGAGGATGACACTAAGTAAAATAAATGCTTTGGCTTTTAGAAACTGGAACTCTCTCTCGCTCTTTTGGAAACTGGAACTGCTTCGCTCAATTCGTTTGCAAACTCAAACTCCATTGTCAGGGCAGCGCTTCCGGGCGTTGGAACTTCGCGCGGATTGCGGTATGTCACGTGCTCGACAAAAGAGGAGGACCTCGCGAACTTTTTGAACACCAACGGCAAGAAGATCGTCCTTGTAACATATTCGTCGTTCGCCAACTTTTGGAGAACTTTCAAGGAGGTCGGGCAGCGAGCTGAGGCGATGCTATTCGATGAGGCTCACCGCACTGTCGGCGATCAGTTGCGGAGCCTCATATATCCTCAGGATGCGGCACAGAGCGACAAGTTCAGGCAGTTGGTGAAAACGGCGATCTTCCTGACCGCCACTCCGAGAGATCCTAGCGAGGCAGGCAGAATCGTGATGAAGCCGAAGACAAAGCAGGAAGCAACAGAAGGCGACTGCGGGCCAGTTTTCGAGTACCTATACCACGAAGCTGTCAAGGATAGAGTGATTCGAAGCTTTGCGCCCATCGTCTTAGCTTTGACGAAAGGCGGCAGCGATGGGGCAGAGGCAGCAGGCCGCAGCACGAAACGCGTTTCCCTACTCGAGGCCGTCGCGAGAGAAATACTGTCGTCAGAGCACAAGAATGGCAGGGGTGAGCGGTATGCGCGGGTTCTCGTCGCCCACGGCCTTGCTGCTGAGTCGCAGAAGAGTTCCGACAGGACTTCCGCCGCAGATTTTTCCAGCTTGGAGAGCCGCGGCATGTTTATCGAAGCCTTTAATCGCATCCAGAAGGAGGAGTTCGGCAAGTCGCACGATAACGCCTTCGACCTTAACAAGTTGCGTCGGGAGGATGTTACTGCAAAAACGTCGCGAGCGGCCTCGTGCGAGGACGGAATACTCGCGGACTTCAAAGAGGAGCCGGACTCCAAGTCGATTTCCGTTATCCACTTTTGCGATGTGCTGAACGAGGGTGTCGATCTTCCTTACGTGACGCACCTTTTTTGGGCGACTCCGCGCGGCTCGAGAGAAGTAGTGACGCAGCAAATCGGCCGCGGTTTTCGGGTCCCCCACTTCTTTCAAAACGGTTTCGGGGAGCGTTTGCCAGACTTTACGCCGTTCAGCGTTTGCCTCTTGATTGACATTGATTTTGCTCAATGTGTCGGCACGGGCCCGGAAGCAAGAGAACGCCTGCTCAATACGTTTGCGACTCATCCCGGATACGAGACCGCGCTCGAGGTCGCACTTGCTTACAAGAGCGAATTGGACCAAACCCTCTGGCACAAGGAGCGGGATGAAGATGGTAAAGAAGAAAGACCCGATCGGAAGAAGACGGGCGACGGAGAGAAAACCGAGCGCGAGTCTGTAGTTGATGAAGTGGCCACGAAAATCGGTCGTCGGCCCGCTTTCCAATTGCGCATCCCGGAAGGATTCGCACTTGAGCTGCGCCTCGACGATCGCGAGAGGGACCAACTCCACCAGAACGACCTAGGCAATCAGCTCAGCAGAGAGAAAGACGCGCGAAGGAAGCTCTGCCTGAAGCTCTCGCCGGAAACAACAGACGAAGGCGCCCTCGAAGATATTGAGCCGGAGTGGGAAATGCAAATGAGCCGGATTCGGGAGTGGGAAACGGAAATGCACCTCGAAAGATTGAGCCGGATTCGGGCGAAATGGGACTGCACGAATGACTACGCTTTGCGACTGCAGCGCTTGCGAGCCAGGTTGATGAGCGCGAAGTTCATACTGTTGCCAGTGGATGCAAAGAAATGCGACGCAATGGTGGTGCCCAACTGGCCGATATTGGCACCGGACCCGGGTACAATCATCATTCATTTTGGTTTTTTCAGTTTGATGCCGTTAGAGCTATCATTTGCGAAGCCACTGACTTGCTTCGCGAGCACAACCACTCGCCCGAACCACCCAGGTACCAAACCCAACCCGAAGGTGAAGTATTGGTACACGCGCGTGATGGCTCGCAGCAACATGAAGGTCGCCAACACCCACTTCAAGCTTTCCAACTCCGTCGCCTACCCCGACGCGTTGATCATTGAGGACTACTCCAGCAACGGCACCTGCATCAACGGCAGGCGGATTCCGGGGGACTCCCTTCCCAAGGCCGGGCTCGTGCGGGACGGGGACATCATCTCGCTCTCGGGCAACGAACTTCCGGAGGATCTCGACGAGAGCTCAACGTCGCTCAACGTGCGGCTCCGCGTTGAGTACACCCCAGTGCCGAAACGGTTCGAGGCGACCGAGGTGGACGCCCTGTTCAACCAGTTGGAAGAGGCGGACAACATCACAAAAGAGATGCTGAACGACACGGGGCTGGCGCGGGAGATGCGCTACTGGAAAGACGCCGACGCCGTAAAACAAAAAGAACCAGAACTAGCGGAACGCGCGGCACACTTGTTCCAGTTGTGGCGAGACAAGTTCAAGGACCGCCCGGCCGCGGGATGAGGCTGTTCGTCGATTGTGATGGACGAAGAAACCGTGCATCTGCATGCTGCTGCTTTAAAGTGGGGGAGGAACTCGTCATGGAGACCGTGCACCTGAGCAAAAAGCGCGACGTCCTGAGCGCCGGCGCGCTGGCGCTGGACTACTATTCGAGGGGTGCGTAGTGACGGTGAGAACTTGATTAATTTTTTTTGGCATTCGTGGCTGCCAGCGCCGGCCCTCAGAGTCACACGCTCGCGGGCAGATCAGGCAGATGGTTTTGTATCAATCTATTGTAAGAGCTGTTCGCCCTCTTCAGTCGCATTTTCCGCAGCCGACAGTGAAGAAATACTTACAACGTAGCAAGCACCGATCAAGAGAAAAGTTTACGTGCAGCCACAGCCTAGTGGGAAAGGCTGTCCAGATACTGCAATAATTCTCCGGACGGAGAATGGGGGGTGGGAGGGTTGC
>RXOD01005668.1:0-12969 GCA_005223375.1 Amoebophrya sp. AT5.2
TTTCTCATGTTACAGGGCTAGTACAGTGGGCACGTTGTGTCTTGGACTATCTGCATCGAACTGCTTAGGCTGTTCCTCTGTCTTTGACGTTATCAGTGTTCTAACACGACTATAATCCTCGGATCGAGACAAAAAATCGACGACAGGGAAAAATAAAAAAGTCTCACGTTATGCTGCAGCCCTCCTGGCGGTATCCGGGTTCCGGCCGCTGAAGTGGATTCGAGCGGAAACTCTCCCCTTGGGCGATACTCGTCCGCCGCAAACATCCCGCGGGTGGTAGGGTTGGCGTCCAGTGACGCCCGGTTGAAGATGTTGTGCTGCAGCCCGCCGGGGGGCAAACGCTCCCCCGGCTCCGCGTTTGTTGTTGTTGTGTGAGCTTTCACCTCCATGCCCGCGGGAGTCGGCGAAGCACCCGGCCAGACTGGGACTGTTGTCGTTCGATGTTTTGGTGTTGTTCGTTTACTCTTGTCCGTCTTCTAGTACCGATCACTGTTGTAGTTGTTGGTAGTAGTACTACCAACAGAACTATGAACTCTTGAGCCACCAGCCGAGGTGGATCGCCAGTGTAGTTGCAGGAAGAAACTGCGATGTGGTCTCGGCTCCTGCCGAGGCCACAAAATCGCAGTCCGTCCCCGCAACTACACTGGCTCCTGCTGCGAAATTCAAATTTTGAATTATCAGCTTCACGTTCAGCACGGGATTTCTTATATCTCTGTAGTACCTCCCTGTGGCTGCGGCGGGCTTGACATGGCGGTCCCGAGGCAAATTTCCGCCTTGCCGCCCACCGGCGGCGCGTCGTAGTTGGCCTCCTGCACGGAGCCGACGTCGCTAAACCGATACTTCCCTTCGAAGGTTGGCTGGTGCCGAACCGAGTGCGGCATCTGCGATTGATAGAAAGATCCACGCAAGTCGTGTGACAAGAGGTGCTGGAGGCAAAATAGGCGAAATAGGCGTTCAAAATGAAAGAACATGGGTAGATCGGGGGAGTACCGGACTTGGGGTGCCGAATTTGTGTGTTTGGACGCCGCCCGTGGGTATCTGGCCTCGCTGGAGGGATTCGGTGGTACCGGGTACGCTTCCCCGCGTCGTGAATCCGGCGGGAGGCGCGCGCGGTGGGCTCTTCACGTGGCCGTCGTCTGCGATGTTGGGACGTCGATCTTTCTGTTTCTTCACTTCTAGTACTAACAAGAGAGAGAGAGAGAGAAACTCCAAACTTCTAGTACTAACAAAGGACTGCACCAAACGGACCCCCCTCACCCTCTGCTTCTTCACTTCTACCTAGTTCTAGTAACAAAAGACTACTCAAGTAAATGAACTCCAACTCCAACTCAAACTCATTGAATATTTAATACAACTACCGAAGCAGATGGTGGATTTGCCGCCTGGGGGCGCATGCACCCGCGTGGTTGGATAGCCCGTCATCACGTTGCCGCTGTTCTGGTCACTCCCCCGCGCGTACCGGTTCGCAGACTGCCGAAAAATTGGACTTTTCATATTTCCGATGAATTTTGCCGTCCGATCACGAAAGCAACATCGCATCAGAATTACATTTTCAACAATCACATCAAACAAGTATTTCAGTATTAGTTACGGTAAACAAAGTACTGTGGGCGCGGCATTGGCATCGTGAGAGGTGTCCCCGCCAAAGGAAAAGGTGGAGTAGCCTCCCGGAGGGGCGCGACCACCGCTGTTGTTGGTCATGCCTTTTCTTTTTTTTTTAAGTTGTAGTTATAGCTAGCTTCTCGACGACGACGCCTTAACTCTTCGCCTTCCCTGAAGATACAGATAGTACTGCGAGTAATCTACTTCTAGAAGCAGGACGAGAAGGACTATTTTACATATCTATGTCGATATCGATAGCGAGGATACGGATCTCGAAGGATAGGAAAATGGCAATGGTGTTCATAATGTTTGCTTGTGCCATAGCAACATGTTCTGTTCTCACTCTCCAGGTCCGAACGAACACGAACCCTCGGCCGCTTACGTCAACGTCAACAAGGTCTTAACGTCTCAAGGGTCGTTAACGTTAATGTCCTCCGCAGACCCACGCGTCTCGTCTAGGTGCTGGTCTAGGCTTCAATCAATCTATAGGTTGCTTGTTCCACCGATTTGCGGGTAGCTCCTGGTCCTGCTCTCTCCGATTTACGTATAGCAACACGAGCGAGCAAATCGACACGAAGAGGGGGATCCTCCAGATCGACCACTGTGATAGAAGATACGACTACGACGAGTCTTTCGATGAGTGACGCGAAGAACAAGACAGCTATCGCGAAGTTCAAGTACATCGGTGAAGCGGCCACTGCAGGAGCAGGAGACACTGTGATGGCCACTGCAGCAGGAGAATCCATTGAAAAACATCAAAATCGATAACATAATCGGTATCGGATTAAATCCACGAGCTATCAACAGCTCCGCTTCCACCGCATAAGTATTCTCATGAAGATCTCGATGCAGAAATAATGGTCGTGCGATTGCGATAGTGTATTAGTCCAGTTCCAGAGCAGCGCGCCTCTTTGTAAAAATGTTGTGCTTGCGTTTGCGATCAAACGATGATGAAATCATTTTTGCTTTAACTCCTAGGTGAATCCTCCAAAATCATCGCCCGAGTTCAGTCGCTCGTCGAGCTGGACGAGCTGCCCTCATCAACGAGCTCAAGGTTGACATCCTCATCGCCTTTGCACATCGCCATCTCCCCCGAGGATGGAGACCTTCTCGGGTGGTCCTTCTCGGTTGCAGCTGCTCCCTCTCCAGGGTCCGCGGCCCCGGCCCTACTGCGGCGCACTTCCTCCCTCGCCGTCTGGTAGTACTTAGCGGCCGGACCAGCCGCCGACAGGTGCTGCTCGTCCGGCTGCTTCTTCTTCGCGAGACTGGACGAGGACCTGCTGCCGGAAGCCGAGGACCTCGGCTGCGGCTCGGAGGATTTGAGAGAGGACCTCCGGGGTCTGGGTCGTGGGGAGACGACCTCTCTACTTTGCCGCGCATCGCCAGAGTCCTCCTCGTCGTCATCGTCTCCTTGCTCCAGCTCCGCCTCGTCATTATAGAAGTCCTCAGCAGATTCCCCTTCGGGTCTGGCCCCCGGCCACGGCCACGCACGCTCGTCATCGCCATACTGATAGTCATCGTCCCCGTCCCCGTAGGCGTAGTTGTACTCCGCCTCGTCATAGTCAGCAGATTCGCCTTCGCCCGCGGGCCCCCCCGGTCCCGCCCCCTCGGCCGATTTTCGTGACCACGGTGGAAAAAAACACAAACTCAAACGGTACCTCCAGACGAGGAAGAGCGCAACGCTGAGCACGACACAGGTTCCCCCCACAGCCAGGAAGAAGGGGAGCACGTCGTCGTCGCTAAGCAGAGGTCTGGACATTTTTACTCCTGGATGCTCTACTAGGTCTTCATCCTCTTTGAGTACTTACTGTAAAACGGACGAGGAGTAAGGAATTCGCTGGCTTTCCCACGGTCGTCTGGAATTCGTTCAAGGTTTCAAGTGAGCGCCTGTTTCGGGATAGAAGCAAGGTTCATACTTCGGGTAGTCGCGAGAACGAGTGGACGAGAGCCGCGGCCGCGCCACATTCCACCTATCAAAGACACGGCTCAGGTGGCTCACCGACGTCACATTCGCATCAAAGACAACAAACTTCATCTTCGCACGAACCGATCGCGACCGAACGAATCGAACGACCGATGACACTGAAAACCGACGCAACTTCTTATATATTTCCACAGCATCACCATCACGAACCGATAACGAAGCAAGCCGAGGAGCACATGTGTCGAAACGACATTTCACGAAGGATTCGAGGACACTCACGGGTTCGTCTGCTGGTCTCTTTAATCTCTTTCCATGCCTCGTCGGCGCGGCACCGCGGGACCACTGGATGTGTGGGACCACAAGGTGCTGGAACACTTGCACTATAGTTCATAGTTACATCAATCACGGCAATAGATCAGTAGTAGTCGTAGAAGGTGAGATTTCTGTATGCCGCCAGTAGTTCCGTGTGGTCCACGAGCCCCCTCTCTTGTTTCCCATAGGAGAAGTGTACGGCGAGCGCGGATCCCACCGCGACGCTGGGCCGGTTCCGTTTCCAGGGCTGCACGTAGCTCAGCTGGCTCTCGTCATCCAGGCTCAAACGCGCCTCGTCCACCCCCAAAAGGTCCGCCTGCAGGAAGGCGAAGAAGTTTATGCTCCACCGACTGTTCTGGAGGGGCACGATCTCGAAATCTACTTCCCCTTCGACTCCTGGTCGGGGGTTGCCGTAGCCGTAGAGGTGGAAGTTGTAGCGCCAGAAGCCGAAGGCGTGGTCGAGGGTCTTCGCGTGGTAGTGGTGGAGAAACGCGCGGTGGACCCACTCCGCGCACTCCCAACGGCTCCACACGCAGGTGCCCTGGGGGTGCTTCTCAATCTGCGGCGCCCAAGGATTCAGGCCCACTGCTTCGATGTTGTCGGCGGGGTCGTCCCCGCCTTTGTCTTCTTCAACTCCATCTCGTACTTGTTGCCCGCCTTTTCTCATCTTTGCCATTTGGCTCTGGCGGAACGCCTCGTCCTCTTCGGCGGCCGTGTCCAGCATGTGGTCGCGCTCCGTTGCTGGTTTATTTAAAAGGACTTCTTTTCGTCTCCGGCGTCGTTTCTCGTCGTCGGCGTCCCACTCGGGGTTGATCACAGGGCCGTATTTGTCGGGCACCGCCCCCAGCTCGTTGTGGACGGCCGACAAAATCGCGTGGTTCACGACGTTGCCGGAAACCAGCGATACGTCGTTTTGCCGGAAGTACTTCTCCCGGGCGATGTCGGGAATGGCGTTTTTGGACAGAAACACCACGTCGTCGTCAATCTTCACGTACACAGTGTGCTTGTTCCGGCTTCTCCGCGCAAAACTGTAAAACTTGGCCAGCTTCTTCCCGAAAACGGGAGGCGCGTCGTACACGTGCTTGCCGAATGTCTGCTGCAGCTGCTGGATGAAGCTGATTTCTCCGGATTAGAGGGGCTATTGATTATGAGGTCCGATTGTGCACCTCCATGACAAACGCAAACACTCACCACCACTGTACGTAGTACTAGGGAAGGGCGGCATAGAGAACACAGCAGAGTGGTCAGAAAAACAAATATATAGTTTTCTCGGTATACACTTTCTTACACACAACCTCCAAGACACACAGCCGAGCAGTACCCACTTGACTACTTATACAATGATCCAAGATTGCACAATCGGCGCCTCCTACTCCTTCTACTTAATCCACGATGGCATTGTGCACGACGAAGTTCACCTTGTCGAGGCAGCCGGCGCCGAAGCCGGACGCGCCGCCCACCGACCGCAAATTCGCGTGCAGGTAGTACTGCAGGATCTGTAACCGGTCCAGACGGCCGACGATCACAACCGCCTCCGTGCGGAAACGCGGAGCGTTCCCCTCGTCGAGCACCCGCAGCAAAAGGTACAACTTCGGGAAGAACAACATGTTCTGGGGTGCTGGGCCGCGACGAGGGGTCTTCGGGAGGTCTTCGCGGGGAGGTGGACCCAGCGGAAGGGGTAGGAGGATCGACGGCAGGAAGCGATCGAGGGGGGCATCGCTTCTGGTGGTCCCGCTGGTGGTCCCTCCTGCTCCGTCGCCGGAGGTATTTTTGGTATTGAATCTTGCGTGGTACTCCGACAGCCTTTCGGAGCAGCTGCGAAGGCGGTCGCGCACGAACGCTTTGTCTTTCTGGTTAAACAAGGCGAGGACGAGATGCGCCGCGGCGGCCTCTAGAATTCCCGTCGCGGCAGATGAACCAGGAAGGCTGGCAGACGTAGAAGACGCAGAAATCGAAGAAGCCCCCGCGCCGGCCGCCGCGCCGCCGAGCAAAACGGCAAGCGCTTCCGATCGCAGGGAGGTAGGGCCGCTTGCAGTCTCGCCGCTCCGCGCGCTCTCGGCCTGCTGGACGTCACTCTCGGCCTGTCTTATGCAGAGGAAGTTTGTCCTTCTTGTATGTGCTGGTATCACATACACATTATTTCATCAGCCGGAGTTCGGGGTCGGGGGGGAGGTGGGGGCGTTCCTAGTATCCGATGGCCAGCGCGGCTGGGTGTCGGGGAGCTGCGTTGGGCAGTAGCTTTACTAGTACAGACTTCCTAGTTCGGACCCCGAGCAGAAGCAGCTGAACCCTGCTACTTCCCGCGCACTATAGGCTGTGTCCCAACGTCAGTTCCGGCACCTACTTTACTAACTTATACTTACACACAAAGACAATTATTTTCTCCGCTGCCTATGTTCGAGCGGGAGCTGATTCGCGGCCACCGCGGGATCCAGGAACCGCAGCTGCTCCGCAAAAGCATTCACGCGCTCAAGGAAAACACTGGCTCCTCCAGGACCTCCTCCAGCAGCTCTCCTGTCGGCGGCGCTATCGCTGATTAGCGTCTGCGCCTCGTCCAGCAGGTCCGGCACTGGCCACGCGGAGTTGAGAGCGGTCTCCCACGGGAGCTGTTTGATAAGCTCCGCCGCGAAGCCGTCTGCAAACGTGTGTAGTAGTAGCCGCGGACGCCAGTCGTAATCTAAATCTTCCCAGAAGTGCTGCTGCTGCTGTGCCGGAACGTCGTTTTCGTAGCTCTGTAGCAGGCCGTCGAGGTCCTCGCGCCCCAGGTACAGGAGCTTCGCGAGCGAGAGCGAAAACACGCCGGCCCAGCACCGGCCCGCGGCCTCGGGGTCGCCTTCGACGGCCGCAACCTGCTCGGTGCGAAAAAAAGCCTTCCACGCGGCCGCTGCCCCATCCTCCGCCATCTTCCCGTCTTCATCGGTTCCGATGCGCAGCGCCCTCGCGGTGGAGCGAAAGAAATTGTTGCGCTGGGTTGGCGGGGGCGGGGCGACCCCCGGCGCGCCCAACAGCTGCTCCACCAGCTGCGGCTGCTCACTATTTTGATTTTCATCACCCAGGTTCGCGATTTCCGCCCACTCCCGGTTTCGCTTCTCGTGCTCGTACACCCGCCGGGCCTCCAACTGTGCTTCATAGGCCGGTGGCAGAGCGTCGAAGGCACTCTTTTTCAGATGGATTGCATCCTCGACGCCGTCGGAGACACGCCCGCTGTGCGGGAGGAGGACCCTGTCGGTACGGCGAGCGTGCTGGTAGTAGAGCTTGATGAATTCCCCGTGCACGCCCTCCCACGGCTCGCCTTGACAGGGAGGTGATGCCTGGGCCGGAGCGGCTCCTTCCGGTGCGGTTGTCGCGGTGGCAGGCTGAAATTGAATTACAACTAAGGGCCGGGCGAGGGCGACGGCGAGCACTTGGGCTACTACACTCCGCAGCTTCATTCTCTCTTCTAAATGGAGTTGGAGGTCTAGTACTTGCACATGGTTCTTTGCTTGCTTGTTTTACGTCTTTCGCCGTTGCAAGCGTGGTAGTCATCACCTCATCACCTCCGATAGCGACTTCCTAATAGAGCCATATACTATAGCGCCAAGTCGCAGTACGCTGCAAGCTGAAGCGCGACGGGGACGGATACGATAGACGAGCTAGAGCGACGCAGTTTTTTCTTTATATCAAAAGTGCGCCGGACAAGGGCCAGTCAATCACCATCACGATCACCACGAAAAAAAAACTGTATGCTTCTCGCAATGTCGCATGATCATTTTAACAACTAAGGACCTTTCATGCTGCTCTGCACTCTCTGCGAGCGTGCCTAAGCCTAAGTACTTACTTGCTATACACGATCATTCACGAACGCCACGAGCACGAGCACGACGTCGATGTCACATGTGTATGATCGACTCGATGTGTATGATCTTACATACTTTAATCGTCACAGCTCCGCCTCAGTTGGGCGGAGATTGGTGGGTGATGCGACGACTACAGAGATTGGTGGGCAGAGATTGGTGCTGAAGTACATCACGACGCTGGTGATGCGACGACTACACTGGGATGGCAATACGCTGTGCCGACATGATGTCCGTCGGAGACTTTTGTGAGCACGTCGTGCACCTTTTTGCTTTTTTATCTTCGAAAGAAACTTCTGTCCGCGACCGGCCACGCAGCGACGTGGTATCCCAGCAGATGGGCAGCTGCAGGCAGTGACAAGCCCCGGCGCCGTATCCTGCGGCTGATGAATATAAAAAGGTCGATACTAGTAGTTTGCTTGAACATGCTGGCGGCTCAGAAACCGAACAGGTCCACCGTCGTCCGCCAAGCAGAAGCTCTCGACTTACTTACTTAAAAAAACAATCAGTGCGCTCCCCTCTGCCTCCGGCTCGAATATTTTGTCAGAAGTGAACTGTCCTCGCCCCTCTGAGTGGCCATCTGCCTGGCCCTCGACAGCCATGCCCGTGCGTGCCGCTTTCTTGTTTGCGCAAGACGTCCTCGCCTGGCCCACAAACATACTCGTACCTCCATCAACACCAGAAACAAAAAGCCCGTGCTCCTGGTCGTCCGGCACCTTCTCTGCCGCCCGCAGCAACTTGCATCCACACACTGACGGCGCCCCCTCAATGGGGGGGTTAGCGATAGCGCGCCCGATCTTGAGGAGCAGTCGTTAAAATCAATGCTCAAGATCGGGCGCGCTGACCGAAGCAAATACCGAGCCCAAAGAACAGCAGACCACGCCGCGCAGTTCTTCCGCCGTCTGCGCTGCCGCTGTCTCTCTTCTCTAGCTCTAGCGGCCGCACCCGCAGACGCAAACGCAGAGCGCGGCGTGATCTTACACGAGAGCCGCACTCAGAGCCATCGACTGACGCCCCTTGCGTCAGCGTCTTGCTCATCTTGCGCCCCACGACTTCTGCTCACGGTATACGTGCTCTCTAGCGGCTGCTCTTCCTCACCCTCAGCCGAGTCCGGCGTCGGCGGTCGCGCCCTTCTACCAACTCGTTTTTTCGGGGTCCACGACGTCAGCCGTGGTCGCAGCTGTGCCACTGATTTTCGATGAATCTCGCCCAGTTCGGCGCCACGCACCCCTCTCCTTCTGCGCCTGCTCCTCGGCAGCCTACTTCTTCATGTTCATGTGAAGATAAACTATTGCCACGACGAGCATCGGCACCGGCAGTGACATCGTCCTCGTCGGGCACCTCCAGCACGAGAGTGTCTGCCCCACCGAAAAACGGCGGCTCGATGAGGAGCGCCATGACTTTCGGCCAGTCCGGAGCAGCGCGCACAACTTCCCGCGCGGCCACCTCATCTTCATCTCGGCCGGATGATACAGATAACGAACTGCCGCCTGCAGCAGGGGCGTCCCCCTCGTCGGGCGGCAACACGACGACAGTGTCTTCACCACCGAAAAACTGTGGCTCGGTGAATTGCTGGATGACTTTCGCCCAGTCTGGGGCCACATATCGCTGCACTTCCGTAGATTCCTCTCGCTCATGGTTTTCCTCACGACGACCCTGACTGGAGCAGCTGCAGCATGCGCGCGGGGGTCTGGGAGAAGTTGTCCGGCTCGTCTGGGACGACAAAAGTGCGGCGGTCGTCGCAGGGGTACAGCCCTGCAGTTGCAGCAAGGCCGCCAACGCCGGAACCGCCACCCTTCTCCGCAGGTGGCGGTTCCGGCGCTGGCAGCGGAACCGCGACCGCCAGAGCACTAGCTGCTTCGACATTCTCTGCAAGGTAGTCAGGCTCGCCTCCAGCATGCTACTTCTACACCTCACCTCAGCCTTACTCTTACACGACCACAGGAACTAGTACTACCAAGCTCCATATAAGCTGGATCGACGATCTCTTAGTGTATTTAATCGGAAAAAGTATGAATCTGAAACTCTGATACCGATCTGCATCGGCACGCTAGGATCATCGAATCGGCATCGGACCTTCGTCCACTATCGTGATTTGGTGGAAGAACAAAGAGCTGTGCCGTTCTCCTCGTCCAGTGGGTTCACTCTTCGTGCGGAGCAAAGAGTGAACCCACTGGTGGACGAGAAGAACGGCCTCCCTGGCCACTGCGCAGGCGGGAAGAACGCGCGAGTTTGCAAATTCGACCAGTGAATGTGAATCGAATCCCGATTTTGCAATAAATCGCCGACAAATATTATGATGTAGTCCTTTATCCCAGGAGACCCTGTTGCTGCTTTATCTCGCTGTGTGGATCGATCATGCATCTTCGTATTATTTTGCACGTGGCAACTCGTTCTCGTTGACCCTGTAATATTGACCCCAGGTGGAGCGACTGTTGATGTAGGCTTTGCCAAGTGTGGTCATGAGCCAATTCGATTGAGCTACTCACTTTGCCATCAACCTTTTACATCCGATGTAAGGGGAAAGGGTGTTTGAAAAATGCGCTCACGGCTGCCCGCCGCGAGCTTTTGCTATTAACGTTAACTTTATGAGTACTAAAAACATGTTTTAGCAGAAAATTTATAAGTCATAGTAGAGCATGAGCATCCCTCGCTAGCTAACTCGAGCTCACTGTCAACTTTTCCTCTAGCATCAATGAAGGGACCATGAGAGAGCTTGGGTCCCCGGTTCTATGCCTTTTCTAGATGGAAGGACGACCATCCTCCGGAAAACTACGAAGACTTTCTTGTCGTGTATCATCTTCATTGATCGATTCAGGGATGCAAGCGACGTCGTGCTTGGGGAGCAAGAACGCTAGGCCTAAAATGAAAGCTACTTAGCTTACGTCAAGATTAGGGCGACAAGAAGAAGAACTTGCGTCTACCTAGCTATAATAAATTAGTATCGGGCGTCGAGGATTTCGGTACACAACGAATGGCGGATGGATACAAACAAACTTGGTTAGTACAGCAGGTGGTCATTGTGGTTCTACTTCTAGTTGTGCCCTTGTCCATGATCCTAGTAAATACGGACTCGACCGTACTTGTTGCCAAAATAGAGTGATTGTCGGCAGCGAAACAAGCATCGGAAAGTACACCTTACCCGCTAAACCTCAGCTGCTGCGCATGAATCGAAGCGAAAGCACCAAAGGAGCGGGGAGGGGGATCGACACCTCCATATATTTCCGACTACGAGGCGGACTCTGAGAAAACGAAAGGATGGACCATCTGTCTGGAGAAGCTACGTGCTTGTACTCCTGCTAAAAGCTATAATGAATACGAGCTCCTGTTTGCTGTAGGCGAGTTCAGATAGAGTTACAGATAACACGAGATGATCGGCTCATGCGAGTTTTTATTAACATCACAAGCATATTGATTTACCTTAGATTTACGTTTTCAAAAAAATTGTCACTGGCTTGCTTCTATGATCATCGATTCACTCCTTGCTCTCCAGTCCTCGATCCGTTGTATGAATCGAAATTACACTTACAGCTATTCGTTTTATAAACTACCTGACGAGCTGCAGCTGCGACCCCCTACTACTCTCGTCTCACTTACCCACTCCTGCTCGTACTTGCTCACTGCACCACGATTGCGCGCGGCCAGTCGGTAGTCTCGACGACGGCAGCTGCAGGCGTCTCGGTTTGGAGGAGTCTCGGCTGTTTGCGCGCTTCCAGCCGTCGCTGCTCCTCGCGGATCCGGCTCCGGTCCGCCTCGCGGATGCGTTGCAACCTGTCCGAGGGATCGATAGCTACGAAAACCAACACGAAACCAATCCGATGAGTCGATCCGTGTAGAGGACGAGAGCGAGAGAAGTAGTTTCAGCTACTTACTTAAATCGAATGAATCGGGATCAGTACGCGTTAAGGCCCTCGAGCAGGCGGGTGAGGTGGTTTCGTTCGCTGACGGCTGCGGTGAAGATTCCCTTATTCCCACACAGCCATTTTGCTTTTGTCAAGCTACCTGTGCCGAGTAGCGCGTCAATTTACTTAAATTCGCCCCGAAGATGGCGCAGAAAAAATAATGATTACGATAAACATACCTTCTTACCACAGCTTCTGCAACGCAGACAACCTAGACTGCTACTCGTAAACTAAAACCAACAATAAAATGATTAAGTATCTTCATCAAACAAAGCAAGAATAAGAACTGCACCTCCTTTATTGTTTGTTTTTTCCTCTGTCTCTGACGTCGGGAGGACGTGGTACATGCCGGTCCCGTCCGCTTGCTGCACGAAGCCCGTGACCAGGCAGCGTTCGTGTGCTTTCATGGTGATCTTCTCATCCACGATTTCCGCCACACTATCCACGGAGTACTCTTGAGGGGAACAAACCGCGGTCGCCGCCACCGTGATACCCAGCGGAAACGCCTTCGTCTTGGGCTTGGTAGACTTGCTGTGGTCGAGGGAAGGCCGGTACACCTGACGAAGGAATGAAGGGGGAGGCAATAGTTGGGCACCTGACGAAGAAATGAAGAAGGAATCAGAACCACCTCCCCGATTTTTATACCGATTCGTGATAGTGATGGATATAAAGTTCATCATGCTGACTGCGACTGCCACGCGCGATTCCAGGCGAAACGGAGATGAGAAAGAACCGATAGATACTAGAAGTAGAAAGATAGCCTCCATGTTGCGTGAGTATCAAAAATGTAAGCGGTTCTTACCTCGAACACGATCGGGAAGGCATTTTCGGTGCGGACCTTCTCCATCTCCTTGGCGAAGGCGTCAAAGTTGAGCGTGCGGACCCCATTCACCGCCGTGATGGTGTCATCTATTGGATCATAGATAGATTGACGGGATGAAAGAAGATGAAGAACATCAACATAAAGTAAAGAGTATCTATGTATCACTATCTCAATCATCTATCACCATGAGCAGCACCTGCCTTCCACCCCAGTTCTTCTGCGTTTGAGTTGTAGAAGGTTTCCACGGTGAGTCCTCGGAGGTTAAGGCCCAGCTTTCCGCCCTCGAAGAAAGTCGGAACAGTGACCGTCCAATTCGCCACCAGCGGTTCTTATGGTGGGACCAGGTGGTAAATGGGATTCCGCGGGCCGAGATATAGATTTAGATCAGTCCAGGCCCTATCACCACGGTGGTCCGTCGGTGGCTTTCCCCCATACAGCCTCTTCCGATCGCTCCCAATTACGGGTCATCTGCCAACAGATCCGATGCCTACCTACCCTACTCCCCATTCTCATCTAGATCTACCCCCTACCCCCACAGCGGGGCGGCTCAGAGCGCCTTGATCGGCACCCGCC
>RXOD01005669.1:0-12966 GCA_005223375.1 Amoebophrya sp. AT5.2
TTTTTTCCTCGGGTGGCCAAGGTTTGCTTGTGTCGTGCTCTCAACTTAAAAGGCTATGGAGGTGGGTTCGCATTGTTCATTGAGATGCTTTGATTGTCCAATCATGATCGCGATGGTGATTCATGTGAGTCCCAATGTCAAACTATACTGGTCCCGCATCCAAAACTATTAATCGTGCTGAATCTCTCGCCTTTGCGTTTTTCAGATAAGCAGAGATGAAAGAATATGGAGTGTGAGTGTGCTTTTTCTGTGCATTACATCCCAAACCCGAGCAGGAGAAAGAAGCAACGTCTTTCGACTGCTCAACACATGTTCTTCGTTTCTGGCAAACAAAACTCATGACGCCGAATTTTTATTTGGTGGTCGTGGTACAAGAAAGGCGCACAACAAAAACGATTGAAGATGCTCTCGTCGTGCGGAAAATGCATGTAGCTGTTTTACTGCAACTAGTGGTAGATCAGTGCTGGTCGTTGAAAATTGTAAAAGTCGAACAAAAGAAATAAACAGGAATCCATGCTGTCACAAATTGATGGCAAGAAAATAGAAATCTAAAAGTTCAACAATTTACAGTTAGTTGGACTAATTCTGCCGGAGGAACACAAGTCAACACTCCTTCACTCCTCAGCTTCACGCAGCGCCAAATCCCTGCGATCCACTGCGATGCGCTGTCCCGTCAACGTGTCCTCCACCATGAAATCGTCCGCAAAGAAGTCGTAGATCGACCCCGTGCGCCATTCCCCGCCGCGTAGTTGGGGATCATGATGCGCTCGGGTAGTATGTCGGTACAACACGGCCATGCCCCTCTGAAACATATTCGCCTGTCGGTTCGCTTCCGCAGCCCACTGTCGCACTCCCATCAGCGGCAGTGCCCGCAGTTGCTCTTGAATCTGGGGGGAACGTGTGATGATCGTGCGTGCCGATTGGTATTCAAAGTTCTGCTCCTGGTCTGCTGCAGGAGGTAAAACTGGTCCCGGCGCTGCCGCCGGAGGAGGAACAACAGGTCCGTTCGCAATCGCCGCAGCGGGTGCGTTAAAGCCCGCCTGCTCTGCAGGCTCCTGCGTCGGAGGGTTGCTCATCCTGTAGCTCAAGCCTTTTACACTTCGTCGTCGTCTATATCTGCCCAAAGTTTCTTGTAATCGACATGGAAGATCCGCACCTTGGTGCTTGCGCCCGACACAACACAGGGCGCCCGTAGTCGACGTTGATTGATCCTCCAGTTGTCTTCGTGCACGCGCATCGGCGCTGAGTCGTCCTCATCGGGTAACCGATAGAAAGTCGTCCGAATAGCTGAAAGAACACTCACTGCCGGCGCGTTCTTCGCTGCTCGTGCCTCCTCGTCCTGCGGGACAATTGACGCGTCCCGTGCCCTCCCGTCAACTACTAACCGCCAACTCCGGGGGTATTCCTGCCACTCGCAAACATTAGAAGCAGAGGAAACCGCACCAACACCGGGGCCGTCGTCAGAGAAGGAAGGCAAAGAAGAAGAGAAACGTGAAACACGGCCCACACCCAGCCGCTGCCGCAACGGGGTGCGGCTCCTGCGCCTGGGGGGTACGCCCTCGGGAGAGGTAGCCACCGCCTCCCTATGCCGCTCCCTGCTGCTGGGTCCAAAAGACAGAGAGGCAACGTGAGGGGGTGGCGCTGCTGTGGTTGTGGTGGTAAAAACCGAGCCGGATGCTGCTGAAGGCTCAGGAAAAGGACCAAGGCCAGGAGGTGGAGAAATGACCGGCCCAGGAACGCCAGGAACTGCGCAGGGTGCAGGATCCAGCTCGGGAGTGGTCAACGCAACGGCTGCAGCCCGTGGAGGAGGAGGAGAAGGGCAACTTTCCGGAATTTTAATACGAACAATTTTTTCTTTTGCCCGACTACTCTCTCCTCCCTGAAAACCAGGCGGAAGACGAATTGCGTCTCCAGTCGGCAACATCCGTCGTCCGCACGAAACTCGCATCCTGTAGAAAGTTGTGGTCCCCGTCCACCGCCGCTTGTCTGCAACAATTGGTTCTCGTCCCTTTGCCTCAGTCGTCCAGTGGTCGTTGGCGATCTCAAACACCCGGGGACCGTGAGGTGCCCGGTCCGAAGACTCAGCCAGCGTGTACTCCGTTCTGCGCCGGGCTGACAGGTGCTTGCGCGCCGAAGAAGAGGAAAGTTCAGCACCGTCGTCAGGCATAAACTTCTCAACGCGTGGTCGTAGATGATGTCGCACCACCGTCGTGTCGTCCTCCACCCAGTGGTCAGCTGCATCTACAGAAACAGCAGAATTGGTGAGAAGAACTGGTGCTGCGTCGGCGGTTGTGGATGACTCTGTCGCAGGATCGGAAACAGGAACACCTACGATGGGAGCGCTGGTTTCTGCAGGGGCATCATCGGCAGAATCGTCTACTGCCGCGTCCTCGTCCTCCAGTTGCTTGACCCAGTCGGTTATCAGCATTTCCTTTTTCTGCGACTCGGTCTCGAGTACCGATTCTATGTGCTTCTGCACGATGCACATCAACTCGTCGTCGATCAATCCACAGTTGGCCGCAAGATGTAGGGCCCACATCAACCCCATCCGAAAAGGTTTCGTGAAGCCGTCCACGAACATCTTAGTTCCAGCGCCGTGGTACAGCTGCAACAATTTTGCTCTCACCAGACCGGCGATTGACTGCCAGTCTGGCTTGATGTTGCGCTCCGTCGGTTCCGTCAGCGCGTTGCGACTATCGGTCAACTGACCGAACATTCGTCCCAACGTTGCCAGCCACAGGTCGTAGACGAGCTGAAGCAGATATATTAATTCTGCACTCAGCACCTTCTGTGCTAGCGTTTCGATCGCGCCCGAGGAGTTGAACTTGCGTTTTGGTGCCTTGCTCCACATGCCGAAGATGTTGATGCGTGGAACTCCGCGCCCCGCGAGGAACGGCATACCTCCTATCCGCTCCTTGCCTGCATCCGCAGCTCCGAACACAAAATGTTCCCCCAGCGGCGCCAGGAAATACACGCGTTGCATGTTCGACTCGCGGAACTTGGAGATGCCAATCACGCAGTTGATGTCCGTGACGTATCCCTCCACCTCCTCAAAAGTGGAGCACTTTTCCGCCTGGTGCGTCAGAGACGCAAGTTCGGACACGGACTGCTTGATCAGACCATTCCCTTTCAGCCAAATAAGTTCACCCAACCTCCCCTGGAAGGGTGACTTACAACCTCCCATCCTCCACTTATTCCCCTGCGCCTGCTCGCGCGCAGAAAAGTAGGTCTCGACCTCCGTCTGCGATAGGGGCTGGATCTTGTCGGCGTAAATTTCTTGTCCAATGTAGTACACCACCGGGCTCAACATCCGGTGGTTCGCCGCCACAACAAAGGGATCAAACTTGATTTTCGTGGCCTCCGGCAGGGCAGTAGCTTCAGCATCGCGCTTCACGCCGAGCCGCTCTTCCAAAAGAACCAGCTCGGCTTCCGTCGGCACGACCACTGCTCCGGCAGGTAGTTGGAGGTTGCTGTCTTTGTGCTTCACTGCGTTTTCCTCCAAGTGCTTGGCCACCCGCACCTGGTCGAACAAGAAAGGCATGACGGCGAGTTCCCTACCTACGTAGGTATCTCGGGTCGCTTCGCCCAAAATCGAGAAACTGCCTAGCTCGAAGCAGTCTATCAGCGTGAAGAGGCGAAGATGAAAGAACAAACCGCCCCCACCCAGCACGTCGTCTACGTGGGTCCCATAAACACCGTCAGGACGATGTTCACGCTGATAATGTGGCAACAAAGCATCCACAAACTGGACACTCTGCGGGTTCACCAGATTGTTGTCCTGCGACCACTGGCGGAAGCAGAAGGACTCCTGTTCTGCGCCCTGTTCAAGTGCGCGGACACGTGCTCGAAGGTCGTCGCGCGGGATGGACATGATCTCGCGCACCTTGTCACCAAAATATTTTTCAACAGCAGCAGGACCAGCTTCTTGAACCTTTCGCTCGTGCGTGTTCAAAAAGTACATCCAAACGGATGGGTCGACGAGGCTTTGCGTAAACCCCACCTGCTCGCTGTGGTCGTTGAAGGTTATTTCCCAGCCCGCCGGTGCGTCGGGCTGGCCGTATAATGCCTTGTCCAGGTCCCTTGCTTCTCCCCAGACTGGACAACCGGACACCTCGATGGACTGCACGATGGAAGGAATGGCACAGCGCACTTCGATGTCGTCCACCCTGTCGCACATCTGGATCATCCGCTTTCCCCTAAGGAATGCCTCCTTAATATCCCCGACCATGGGGGTCACGGCAGTACTTTGAAAGTACTGGCAAAGCAGCGCAATTGACGAATCCGCTATGGTGTGACTCCGCGACGGAGGCGCTTCCCCCGATGTTCGCTTGAAGCGAACATCTCGAAAACCTTGTGTCACCCACCTCCCTTTCACCTTCAAAATCTCACCACTGATTCGACAAACCTTCACAACTAGTAGAAATCTACTAGTTACTACATTCTTGCGCGCGCGCTTGAGTTCGGACAGCTTCTTCTCCCGCCCGAATATTTTGTGCTTGTTGATGACGCGCATTTCCTCGGCGATCGCCGGATAGACGTAACTGAGAAAACCCAGTCTTTCGGCGTCCGCAACCGTCACTACTATCGAGGAACTCTTGACGTCTTTGGTAAACGTCTCCAGCGCCTGGTGGGCCTCCGTACAGGATTCAAAGTACATCAGCATGACCCAGGTGCCCGGAATCTGTCGCTTGGAGTCGGCCTCGTTCTCGAAGGTGGGAGTGTGGTTGCTGCCCCACCGCACGCGGTAGACCTGCCCCAGCCCCGGATGCCCTGTTACTCCGTCTTTGTAGCAGTCGACTTCAGTGACCGCAAACCGAAACTCGCGCCGGTTGTCCTTGAAGTTCATCTTGTCCCGAATGCAGGCGCCGTTCAGAAACTGACTCGCCTTGAACACCATGTCATTCGGTCCAGACATCAACTGGTGCCTCTGCTTGCTGCGGCCGTCCTTGTCGAGAACAGCTGCAATGTCGGGAAGAGCGGCGAAGTCGATGGCCTGAACAACATCAGAATCAGGAACATCGAGTGGCGCCGTCAAGAAGGCAGAGCCGTTCTCAAACACGAGCTCAGCTGTGGTTTTGGACTCGTTCAGGGCGTGCAGCAACTTCGGATGCAACAGCCCGCTCTCTACAAATCGCTCCTCCGGCTTCAGGGTGACCTCCACGGTGCCGCTGTCCTTCCACTCGCGCGGAAGACTCTCGGTTGTGTGACAACACATACTGGCGGCCGTGGTGGAACGTGTGAGTGAAACTGGTCGTGCCCGCACCTGTCGCGGGACAGAGGACGACGAGGAAGCCGCAGAGTCCGTGCTGCTGTCGCCGCTAGCGGTAAGAAAACTGAAACCGCTGCTAGAACTGGGGGGTCGCCGGTAGGGACCAGGTCGCATTCGATGCTGGTCCAACCTGCGCATGCGTATTTGGCGATTCTGGTGTCGGATCCGCCGCTGCGTGGCGAGATCCATGTCGCGGGTGACTTCTTGTTCGACTTCCATCGCTTCGTTGTTTTCGCCCCACGATGGGGGACCTGCTCCTCCATCGTTGTCACTGCTGATGCTTCCACCACGGGCGTGGTCCGCCTGTGCGTCAGGTGCGGAAACAGCAGGCTCGAGTCCGTCGTCGTCCAAGTCCAAAAGGTCACCAACGTGACGCGCAATATTCGCGTTTAGACTACTGGGTGGTTGCTCGTACACCCCGTCGTCGCTGAGAAGGCCGTGATGACTACTCTGCGCACAACCCAACACCGCGTCGTCGTGGCCGTTCGAAAGAACAGAAGATAGCGATGACTGCGCAGGGCGCGGTAGAGGAGGTTCTCGTCGTAGTCCCAGGACCGCGTCTGGCGCAGCAGTATCAAAGTTGACACTCTGCCTGGTACCTCGCTGATAGTTCGATTTCCAGCTGCCGGGACACTTCGCGGCATGCTGCATGAAACGGCGAAGTGAGGTGAACTTCTTTCCGCAGGCGGTACAATGCTGATGATCGTCGACGGACCCCGCAGCAGCGGTGCGGTAGGTCGAAACTCCGTCCCTAACCGCGGTGAAAACGTCTTTCCTGCGCGTATGCAAGTCAACGCCCTCCTCGGTCCCGGGTGGTGGAATCTCATCGTCGTCGAAAACCACGACTCCGCCACGGTCTTGCACCAGTTCCAACAGGTGCTTGTCCGGATAAAACTCCATCGGCTCGTCTGCGTCGACGCGTGGTTGCAGCGCGGCTACGTCCCGGAAACCATAGGGAATGGAATTCGACCCTACACGCACCGTTACTGTCTTGTCCGCGTTGTTGATGCTTTCCACGATGCCGCCGATCCAGCGCGCAAACTTGCCGGTCTGCTCCCGGCGAACGTACACCATCTGGCCAATTTCGAAGCTGTCGCTCCCACTGCCGCGTTGGTAAATTCGTCCTACCAACTCGCGCCGCCGGCCAAAGTTCTCAATGTCGCGTTCCCGGATGATGGTTCTGCACACGTTCTGGATCTTTCCGTTCCTTTCTATGAACGCGTTCATCTGCCCGCCGTAAGACGCTGCGGAGGCTTCATGATCGATCCACTGTTCTTCCCAATCGCGCAAACCACGATTGAAAGTCCCGTAGTGGGCATTATCGGGGGTGACCGTTGTCCCCAGCTGCGGCACGTTGTTGGCCTGATATTCCATTTCGCCAACGATCATGCACCGCACTTCCCATTCGTCTACAAATTCCCCGGAGTCCGGAGCGGTAGCAATCACGTCCTCGATAACCTCCTCCCAGTTGTTGTAGAAGATTTCTTCGTCGAGGCGCTGCTGAGCCAATCCCCATATGAACAGCTCCAGGAAGGGCTGAAAAGGAGGACTCAGGAGCTTGTTGAGCCGGCGTTTGTCCTCGCGGTTCCCCTTTTCCAGTTTGGAGATTCGCCAGGCCTCCTTGAAGCCGATCTCGTGCCAGGTGGTGTTGGAAAACTCCAGCACCTTCTTGAACCGACGGGAAACGAACGTACCGCCGATGTCGAAGTAGATTTCACGCGGAGCGCCTCCAAAAACGCGCTTGCACCGCATGAACAGCTTGATGGCAGTGGCTGTCTGACCGCCGCCGCGCTCACGTCCGTCACAGAGCTCGTAACCCTTCTTCCGGGTACATGCATCGATGATTTTCATCATCGATCCGAGCTTGGTGGAAATGAGATCTATTATCCACTTGTGGTTACGGTCTACAGCAAATTGCTGTAGACTTCCCCGCTGTCGCACAATTTCCGCCTCGTCGAAGAAGGCGCAAAGCTTGCAGTCGGCCCTGACTTGCTGTAGTAGTTTTAGGGCATCCCCGCTGTAGAGGAATTCTGCTGCCTTTTGGTGACCCATCGCGATGTGTTCGTTGCGCATAAACTCGTACATCTGGCGCACGCGCTCGGCTTCGACTGGATCAACCTCTAACATGCTTTCGTCGTTGAGGGAGGAATCTGCGGCGGTCGATCCTGCAGTGGCAGCCTGGCTGGCTGCATCACCAACGAGATCAGCGTCCGAAGTAGATCCTCCACTGTTGAGCAACACCGTGCCGACGGTGGTGCCGCGTGGTCGTGGAAGTGACCAATGTGAAGAAGTAGCTGCTGTCGTAAGAGCTACCAAAGCGTGGATTATTTCTTTCGTGCCCTGCTCCGCGTAGAATATTTTTGACGCAGAAGGAGGCACCCAGCGTTGCTGCGCGTCGTCGCGAGTGATGAAGCGCAGTTCCAACATGGCAGTCGGCGCGTCACAAAGGCCGTAGGTGCTGCCCCGCATGTGGACACAAGCGGGATCTGCTTCGTAGTCGATGACGCACTTGTTCGCCTTGATGAAAGGTTGACCAAGGATGGGAGGAAAATTACCAACGGTTCCTCCATCCACAACCTGAAACGTGTCGACGAACACAACAGGACTGCTGTTGACCAAAAAATGCTGTTCCGTGTCGAGAAATGCAGTTGGAGCATGGGGGTCGTCGTCATCACCACCCACTGTTCCAAACTTCACCGGCAGATCGCGAGTCTTGACCCCGCCGGGGTTGTACTTGGATATATCTCTGAAGACGGTGCCGGGGATCGGATTGTGCGACGCGCAGGTGTCTAGCGCCGCCTGCCCCTGTCCCTTCTTCTCTTTGCTCCGCTTCGTCAAAAGAATGCTGGCTGCCTGTTCCCGAATATTTTGGGAAACATGCCCCCGTTCGTAGCGCGGATTCGAGGCTGCGTCCGGGACGTCTGGAAAATTTGTGTGAGGTGCAACTCGTCGTATGAATTCCGTGGTCGATGCTTCCTGCTCCGCCTTGGGCAAACTGATTAAATCACTGCCGCCGATCTGCACCGGCTGCAGATCACGGGTCGAGGAACTCGCAGATCCCGTGGCAGAAACAGAACTCGCATGTCGTTCGGGCTCGTGGGTATACTCGGGGTACTCCTGAATTTCGTCGTCTTCATTATCTGACTCCAAAGCTGAAAATCTGTTCACGGTCGCAGCAGGAACAGGAACTGCTGGGGGCGACGAAGAAATGTTGGAGCTTGTGGTGGATTTTGTTGAGCCTCGCTGTTTTGAATTTACGTTCGCCAGCTCCCAACCATCCTGGCCGTCCAAGTCCACATACACCTTCGTGGAGTCGCGCGAAGAAACATCACCGTCGTCGATGTTGGAATTGGAACCGAAGAGCTGTGGCAACTTCTGTTCCCAGGTGGGTCCACCATCGTCATCTGGAGGAAGTAAAGTTTCGCGCGGCTTGCTACTGGTTGTCGCTTGATCTGCTTTGGTGCGCTTGACAAGCGGCAGGGTCTCTTCGGAAATGGACATAGACGAGGTCCTTCCCCTTTTCTGCTGTGTGTCGCGCGCGCTGCTCGCAGGCTGCATTACGACGCCGGAAGCGGTGGATGGAACTGATGGAGGCGGCGTGATGGTTGCCGAGCCAGTGTACGTGCGGTCTGGGTCGAACTGGTATTCGTACTGCGAAGATGCTGCTGAAGGAATGGCAGCTGAATTAGCAAAATCGTCGGTCTGCTTGCTCTTTGGAATTGCCGGGATAGAAGGAGGCGGCGTTGAATGTCCTGCGCAACCGCTTCCGTGATCCAATTGTACACGCACCGTTATCGCTGAGACAGATGGACCGCATTTGGTACACAGAGCTTGTCCTTCTTCCGAATGTTTTCCGCAGACTGTACAAAATAGCTTCCCTTTCTCTGTCTTCAGCTCTTCACTTTCTGTTCACTTTGGAGCTGTAGCTGCTCCCTCGGCCTTCTTCTTGTCGGCCTTCTTTTTCTTCAATGCAGTCGCCTTTTCCGGAAAATTTCTCTCGAACTGCGTTATCATTCTCCAGAACTCTTTCTTCAAGTGCATGCCGTTTTTGCACTCGCCGGTCGTGAGAACGTCGCGACAGTATTCCCCGGCTTTGCACCACCCCGCTTGCGGATCCTTCTTGAGCTTGAAGCGATTCGAGGCTTCTATCCGCTTCTGGCGCTCCTCTTCGGTGAGCTTGGGGGGAATCCAAAACTCCTTCCCGTTCGCGTCCTTTTCTACGCGTCCGTCGGAGGAGCCGGTGGTTGCGAGGATGAGATTCTTCACCTGCGCGACAGGAATCTTGCCGGTAGTCGTCGTGGTTGTACCGCCGAAATTCGGATTTCCGCCCCCACCTGGATTCGGCTGCAGCGTGCCAGGTGTAGCAAAGATCATTCCATCGATCTGTCCACCGCCACCCGACAATCCGCCATTTCCAGCTCCTGCACCGCCAAACCCACCACCACCAATCGGGTTTCCAGCTGTCAGCAGCCCCGTGCCGCTCGTGGAGCGCAGCTGCCCGCGGGAAGTGTTCTGGTAGTAGGAGTTTGTGACTGAGTGGTGACCGTGCGTGTCGACCGACAAACGCTCTCCAATGTGCTCCAACAGCTCCTGGAGCACATCGCGCTCCCCTTGCTCGGGCGGGAAGTACTTGTCGATTTTTACGTTGCTGGGGTCGGGTTTGTAGCGGCGGAAGTCGGTGATCGCGAGGGTGTCGACCTCCTTTTCGAGGCGGATGAAGTTGAACGGATGCTCATGTGACGACTGACTCATCATGGAGCGCAGCAGTTGCTCCGTGTGCTGCGGGAAGAAAAGCGCCTTGAGCGCGCGATCGACTCGCGCCGTTTCGGACCGCATGCTGTCTCCGCCGTTGATCTCGGTTTCGCGTCTGAACACGATCCCAAGCAGGTGAAAGAAGAGGCTGGGACTCTGCATGTCCAACCTCCGGATGTTGTGGATGTCACTCTCCAGGCGACTCTGCACCGTCCTGGTGTGGGGGCAAAAGTGCACATCTAATGCAGACATAATCTGCACTAGATCGCGGCTTTGTCCGGCGGAGCAGGCGACGGAGTGCTCGCCCTCAAACGAGCTGTCGGGGAAGCAGGATGCGATGACTTGTCTTCCGAGCTGCGCGAAGCTGGCGTTGACCTTGCGGAGTTCCAACGCCCAGTGCCAGATGGACTCTTTCCACACGCGCCAGCTGTGCTGGGCACGCGTGGGCGGCTTCGTCAGCGTGGAAATGAAGATCTCGTCCCACTTCGAGTACTTTCCGTCGACGGGCACCTTCGGCTGCACGATGCGCAGCTTCTCCCAGTTGATCATATCCACACGGCGGTCGGAGTTGTGCCGCGGGATCAACTCACCTGCCAGCACCTGCTCGTCTTCGGTGAGCGGCTTCTCGCGGACGGGCTCCAGGAGTTCAGGCTTGGTTTTCTTCTGGATGGGAGTCACCGACTGGAGACTGCATTCACTGCACACCTCGTCGTCCTCGTACTCGAGCGCGTAGATTCGATCCTCGAGTTTCTGCACAGTGTCGGCGAGTGTGCTGATCATCATGGTGAGCTCCTTATTTTCCTCCATGTGCAGACTTGCGTCGGTCTCGGACTGCGCTTTGCTTTCCTCGCGCTGGGCGGCTAGATCGGCCTGCAGCTGTGTCAGCATTTCGGCCTGCGCGGTGACGGTGCGATTTACCGCTTCCAGCTCGATTTTGATCGCGGAAACCGTCACCACCTCGCCCTTGGAAACATCGCGTAGCTCTTCGACCTTCATGTGGTAGTCTGCCTGTATTGCTCCCATCGCCAGCATGCGGGTGGCGACGTCTTCCTCGGAGAAAAACTCGGGATCGCCGAGCGCGGTGAGCAGCAGTTCGGTGTTGCTGGTCATCGAGTCTAACTTGGCCTTCAGCTCGCCCACCTGTCTTGCGACAGTTCCCACGTTTTGTTCCAGCGTGGACTCCAGTCCTCCGATCTTCACAGCCACGTCATGCTCGTATTGCTCGATTTCGTCCTTCAACATGGAGCCCAAACCTTCCATGCCGTCGACCCTCGACGCTTCGGTCTTCAGGAACAATGCATCCAGCATCGGCTTTACCACGTTTTCGATGTTGGTGCGCACCTGCTCTTCCGATTGCTTTGCGACGGCTTGGCGTTGCTCCTCCTCGCGCTTTTTCTGCTCAGCTTCCTCTTTCTCCTTTCGGATCAGCTGTGCTTTCTCCGCTGCTTCGCGGGCGGCTTTGGCACGGCGCTCGGAAACTTCGAAACGGTGTTTCCGGTCTTTTTCTTCTTGCTCAATGCGGATCTGGGCCAGGATCGACCGGCGGAGCTGTTCTTCGTCGTTGCGCGACGGGCACTTGTCGCCCAACGCGCGGACTCTCGCACCGATGGTTCCAATTTGATTTCCCATCTTGTTGTACAGCGGCAAGAATGTGGTATGAAGGTGAGGAGAATCGGGTCAAAGAAGAATTCAGATTTTCCGTGGCGAGTGAAATCGAAAGTAGAGTCGATGTTTGCTTTTACGGCGTGGCTCGCGGTTTCAGATGTTGTCGTCGTACTTCTCGGGTTTCGCCGGAGAGTAGGTCTTCGATGGTACACCAATTCGTACCCTCGAATACCTCCACGACGATGCCGCTTCTGTAGCCGCTGAAGTTTTCGTGTTTATACCACACTGATTCCCCTTCTGCAATGTCTTCGAAGTGGGTTTCAGTGCTCATTCAACAGGAACAGTTTCAGGAAAGCAGGCTTGCAAAAAGTTGCTGGCCTGCAATTTCAGCGGACGTGCTGCTGTTGAAGATGTTAGTAGGCTGCGAAGGTTGAGTCGGTGTAGGCTCAGGCTCCGGCTCGTCAGGAAACAAGTACTTGACTGGGACGTCGCAGAAACAGATGCGGCGAGCGTGACTGTTGTAGTACTCGACGCTGGCGAACTGGGTTCCTCTGATGGTTTGAGTTCCGCGAACGATTGCGGGTGTATTTCTGGGTTCGCCCCTGCGTCGGCGAAAACTTGAAGGTCGCTGCCAGATAACCCAATCTCCTGGGCTAACAGTCATGAAGCGAAGGCGAAGTAGGAAGTCTGGCTGCTGTTTGTGGCGACACAAAACTAGCAGGAGATGGCGGCCACTGCGGTGCTCTGGCGTCTCACCATATTGAAATTGATGCACAGATACACGATCAAAGTCAAAGTCTCCAGACTGAAATCACGAAAACGCACTCAGTCCAAGAGACAGCCGTCAGTCACCGTCTTGTATCTCCTCTTGTTGTATTTGCTTGTGTCGTACTCTCAACTTAAAAGGCTATGGAGGTGGGTTCGCATTGTTCATTGAGATGTTTTGATTGTCCAATCATGATCGCGATGGTGATTCATGTGAGTCTCAATGTCAAACTATACTGGTCCCGCATCCAAAACTATTAATCGTGCTGAATCTCTCGTCTTTGCGTTTTTCAGATAAGCAGAGATGAAAGAATATGGAATGTGAATGTGCTTTTTCTGTGCATTACATCACAAACCCGAGCAGGAGAAAGAAACAACGTTTTTCGACTGCTCAACACATGTTCTTCGTTTCTGGCAAACAAAACGCATGACGCCGAATTTTTATTTGGTGGTCGTGGTACAAGAAAGGCGCACAACAAAAACGATAGAAGATGCTCTCGTCGTGCGGAAAATGCATGTAGCTGTTTTACTGCAACTAGTGGTAGATCAGTACTGGTCGTTGAAAATTGTAAAAG
>RXOD01005670.1:0-12959 GCA_005223375.1 Amoebophrya sp. AT5.2
ACCAGCTGGTCCGGTCATAGGCGGTCTGCCACGCTTCCAGGGCGAGCTGCGCCCGGCGGTGGGCCTCCGCGTCGTGCTCCTGCTCCCGAAAATCGGCGGAAGCGTCGTAGTTCGTGCCGTTTTTCCAAACGTACTCGAAATTGTTCGCGAGCTCCTGAAGGGAAGGGTGGTAGGGAAGCTCCCAGGCAGTCTCCTTGGACTCGGGATTGAAGAAGTACACCCCATCGCCGGAAGACTGCACCACCTGCCACGGAGGAGGCAAGGGAAACCTGGTGGCATGATTCAATGAATGGTGAACATGTACTAGTAGTCTTCAGTCTGTGGACCTGGACTCTGACTCTCTGTCCGGGAACCTAGACCCGCGGCAAGCGGCAATAGTAGCTAGTTGTACGGCAGAATTCAATTTTCAAAGTTCCATCTTGTGGTAGCTAGGGTAAGAAGTAAAAGCTACGTACTTCAGCGCCTCCTGGAGGACGACGAAGAGAACGGGGTTCGCGTCATGAGAAAGGAAATGCTTCTCCAGGTACTGCTTTCCCTGCTCCTCCGTAAGGGTTTCCATTTTCGCAGCTATCTTCAATGAATGTATTCCACCACCGCCTTTGCCACCTTCTCCACCGGTCGGCGCAGAGCCGCGGTTGCCTTTCAAAAAAATACCTCTGCACGACGAGATGGGTTCAACATCATCAAAAATTGAACAATTTTTATTCGCAAGTTTGATTTTTTTGACGGCGGTTTGCATGGCATGTCGTTTTCCTTTTTCAGAAGTGTGATATGGCAGATCTACACTACTTCCTATTTGCGGCCGGGCGGCGGGCGCGACGCATCGTTAGAAATACGCGGTTTGTTGACGACGAAGTCGAAGAACGCTCGAGACTCGCTCAATCTCAAGAACATGATCATCTATGATCATGATCTAAGCACTCCTTCTTTTTGACGTGCAATCACCTTCCCGCAACTCATGTGGCTATCTTTCCTTTGGCTTCGATGCGCGATCGCGAAGGAAGGCGTCGAACACGCTCGAATATACTACTTTTACGTTTACCTAAATCCGTATCATTTGCTTTTGCAGCCCACATGCGCCTTGCGTCACCGCCCAAAAGGAGCCTGAGCCTGATGTGTTTGCGAACGGCAAAGAATCGCCAAAAGAACAAAAAATTCCAGGCACGAGTGCTCGCCAATTTTCTGCTTCCAGTAGTTGAGTTCAGTTCCATTTAACCACTGGTGCGGAGGTCGTAAAAAATGCACAACGGCCCCCTGCAACGAAACGCAAGTAGACCTGCATCTTTTATCTTCGCGTGTCGTTAGATTTCCATGTGCACCTCGAACTCTGAAACTTCGAAGGAGCGCAACATTCTATCGACTTCTTCCCTGGTTTTCTTGAGGTTCGCCACCGGATCATCCTCGTCGCCAGCGTCCACTTCTATTTCTTCGACTTCGTCAACAACGTCATCAGTTGTTGCGCAAGCTGCAGCGGAGACAGCATGGCGTCCACCTCGTCCTTGTTGCGGTGCTTGCACCACTGTGGAGGAGCGCGACGAAACCGGTGGCGACGTGCCGGGAGGAACCTGCAAGGTGAAATCAACTTGAAGATGTTGATAATTTTACTTCGGAGCTGGCACAGACTAGATTCGATTATACATAGGAAATTCTTTCTTTCAACATCTTTCTAGTAAACGCAAAAAGAAACAGCCAAGTTGTAGCTTACCAGAAACCGTTCCGGCGTCATCAGCTGGCCATTCCGCATGTTTCGGCGCAGTGCCTCGAACGGTACTCCCCGACCTCCCCGGTTGTGCGTTGGCGTGCGATACGGCGTGCTGCTCACAGCTTCTTCCAGTATGCTGCCATCTTCAACATCATCTTCCTGGTAAAAATTTAAAATTTGCCTTTGGAGACGTCCGATCCCGTGCTGTAGGTTCTCCAGGATGCCACCGATGGCCCGACAAACGGTGTCTTCTCCCTTGCTCCGAGCCAAATCGAGCGCCACGCGGATGTGATTTCGAAGCCCCGAAAAGTCCGCCTTCAGATCTTCACGCACCAGATGATGATGAGAACCGTTGTTCGCTGGATTCCACCGTGATGTGGCATTCGTTTTTCTTCGCGTGGAGGCCGTAGTCTTGATGTAGAAGTGCTGCTTTCCACCGTGTTTTCTCTGCTCGTGCTCGGAAGCTGCATCTTCTAGATGAAGTCCTCTGTTTGTGTGATCTCCGTTACCGTGATCGTTTCCACATCCGCTTTTTCTTCCGCCGTCCACTACTCGACTGCTGTAGCTGTTGTCTCCCGTGGCCGTAGTGGACTTCGAGTTCCTGTGCGAGTTTGGAGGTCGTGGTGGTCGTGCACCAACCTCTTTATTCTTCAAGGGGAGCGGCAGTGGCACCCTTAGCGATCCTAGCGCTCCAGCTGCTGCCCCTGGTCCCCCTGGTCCTCGTCGGCCTTCGCCCCAGCTTATTGCTTGATCATGCCCTAAAAGGGGTGCTCTGGGCTCGGGATAGAAATTCATTGTTCTTGTTGGATCTACTTCAGCATCAAGGTTCATCCCAAAGTAATGTGTGTGCGGCCCCTGTATCTCTACTGCTGCATCCGTTGCGCTAGTCCTCGCCTTGCTCCCGCCAGCACCACTGCCGCGCGAATTGTCGTTGTTCCGGTTGATGCTCCTTGTCAGCTGTTCCGGCGTGAAGGAATACTCGCGGAATTGTTCCACCCTGCTCGCTGCATTTTTTTCGCGCGATTGTTCCGTTGCGAACTTGCTCCGCATGTATGCTGGTACAGGTACTTGTTCTTCGCGAAACTCTTCCCACTGTTCTCGGGCTCCACGCGGCGGCGCGCCGCGGTCGTACTCGGGTTCTTCGACTTCGTAAAAGCAGCCGCTCTGGCGAGGAGGCGCTGGAGAAGCTACATCATGACCACGCAGCCGTGCGTAACTTGGCTTTGGTCCCGACGAGGAGCTCGCCGCCGCCTCGAAGGAGCCGATGTGCGCTCTCGCCAGCTGCCGCTGGCAGAGGCTGTGGGCGGCAGAGCCACGATGCGCCGGACGATTGCTTTCGCAGTCGTGGAGGCTGCTCAAGGACTTGGACAGATGCGAGTAGTTCGGCCTCATCTCTGACAACGGTCCTGCTTCGAACTGCATAGTACTCGACGACGACAGGAGCGAGGTGCTGGGGCCCGGTTTTCGGTACTGCTCGAAGTATTGCTTCCCGCGCTCGAACTTGCTCATCTGCGCCGAGCTCGCGCCGTTGGAGGTGCCCCCAGCACCAGCAGCCCGTGCGTTGCATTTTTGCCCCGTAGCCTCCGCTTGAGCTTGAAGATGCGCTGACGTGTTTTGGCGACGGCCCTCACCCGGCGCGAGGACGCTGCTTCGACGAACCACCGGCGCAGCCTCCTGCGCCAAGTGGTAATTGCTGGGTCGCACTGTCGAGGTTGGCCGTGTTTCGTTAATAATACCACCACGACAAGGACCCGCCCTCGTCCGTGGGTCGTCAGAGCCATTGGTTCTCTGCCTTAGAGGTAGCGATCGGAAGTGGCGGCTAAACCGCAAAGCATCGATACCGTCGCAAGCTGCGCTCGTCATTCTCGCACCTCGGGTTTGCCTTGGTCCGCCTTTTCCCATTCATCAATCATCTTCATCCCTCTGCTCCGTCTAGTACTTGATCTGATCGATGACCACAAAGAATGGGACTCGTTGAGCGAGGCGGGTCCTACAGAGGTTCGCCTCTCATGATCGTCGTCGTCCTCAATATTCTCTCAGTTGCAGCACAACACCAAGCACAGTGCTGAAGTGGAAGTGCTGAATTCGATCTACTACTTAGAAATCGCATCAGAAATGATCTCATACTCATACTCGTAGCACCATTGCAGATTTCCCCACTCTGATCGCTCCTCTGTCTTCGTCTCCTGCGGCAACATCCTTCGTCTTCGAGCGATTTCTGTGTACATCAGGCGCGTCTAGGTTCGTGCCCTCCGGCCTCCGAACCTGGAAGACGGTGCGTGGTGCTTTTCTCGCAGGTGCGTGTGTCTTTTTGATAAATTCACGTCACGACTGAACTCGTCATCCTCGGCACAGTACCGGTCCCTACTCCACCTTGCATATGAACCGTCGTGCGCTAATTCAGCCGCATCGCCTCCCAGATGAACGGCTGACCAAATAGTATTTTACAATCAATCTTCCCAGTTTTAGTATACCAATTATCTTCGGTCTAGTCCTAATGTACATTCGAAACACAATTCCGTCGGTGCTTCGTGGCCAAAATTTGAGAGTTCTTCTGTCCTGACGCTACTTAGGGTAAAAGAAGTAGAAGTAGAAGTGGAAACCAGAAGCACTAGGGCTCTTCTTGTCGAGCTCGGATGAAGTCCGCCTCCTCCGCGTCGTCCTCCTCGTTGTACATTGATACGAGTTCGTGATCGTGCCTTGCAGATGTACATGTAGGTTCTTCGCGCACGCTCTTAATAGGTTTAGGCTCGGCCCCGGGTAGTGTGTACCTTTTTTATCTTTCGATTTGTTTCGATATTCGACGAGTTGCTTCATTTATTTTACGGGACGAAGACTTCGCTTTATCTGCATTTTTGACGCAGCGTTCAGCAACTGAACAAGTGAGTCCTGCGGAAACTGCACGTCTCGAACAACATGCACGGCGACGCCGACGGCCAGAGGACGTTATATCCATCGTCCTTCATAAAATTTATCAAATGCTAAAATCTATGTTCATTTCCCGGTGACGAATCCCTCCGCCCCCTCCGAAAGAAAAGTAATCGCCTAGGAGCCCGCGCCCAGCGTCTTCACCTTTTCGAGTTCCGCGATGCTTTTCCAGGCGTGCGTGACCCGTCCGGCGTCCGAGACCTGCACGATTCGGAGGCCGCTCGTCTTCTTGTCCAGCGCCCCCTCCCCGATGCCGGAGATCTCGAGCGGGTCGCCGGTGCTTTTGGTTTTGATGTTCACGCCGACCGCGCCCGTGGTGACCACCTGGATGTTCTTGTACCTTCCAACGCTGTTGCGGTGATAGTGTCCCCCGAACCAGGCGGTGCAGCCGCAGTCGTTCAGCGCCTCGAGCGCCGGCTTCCGCTCCTGGTTCGTCCAGTTGAAGTACGCGTCTGGCTCGTCAAAGTGCTTCATGTTACAGCGATGAAAACAATGCATTTTGCCATTTAGATGAGATGAAAAACATCTACTTGTTCGGAAAACCAGACGCCCCCACGAGCGACCCGATGTGTTTTAGGATGCATCGATGGTTCGATGGCCAGGAGGCGCGAGCCTGTGATGTTTCGGGGCTGCACCTCTAGGGGGAAGGCGATGTCGGGGCAGCGATAGATGAGCCTTTCTACAGCGATGTAGGCGAGAGGGAGCTTCAGGCCCGACGCAATCGCTGGCGCAAGTCTGCTGGGGGCTAGGTGGGAGGAAGCGAGAGCAGGCAGAACCCTGTCGGGAGGGAGAAGCTTGGGTAGCGGAGTCTGAGCCGCTGCACTTCAGGGCTTCCTCTTGTCGGTGCCACAACTACAACAATGCCAAAAAGATACCGAAAACGGGCCAAAAACGCGAACGTTGACAGCCGTTTTGTAAAAAAGATGGCGCAGTATGCATTATTTTGTGCTGTAATGATGAAGGGGGAAATGTGGGAGAACGCGATCACCGCCTTGGGCTTCTTCGCCGGGGGCGTTCCGTCGAACTGCCGCGCGAAGGCCTTGTTGTTTGTGACGGTTGAAAATCTGCCTTCTTCTTCTTGTTCGCGTTCTTCACCAGAAACTACTCGTCGGTTACTTCTTGCTCGTTCGGCCGCTTCCAACCCAACATCCGCACCATCGGGTTGCGCCAGACTATCAACATCTTCACCAGACTGGATGAGCCGACTCTTCTTTTCATCTTCAGCTTCACCACTCGAAACCGGGTTTCTATTTTCTCCCGCCGCAACACCATCTTCAAGACACCTCGGAGCACCTCCATCCGCTTCCGCAGCCTTTCCGGCAGCCTGTTCCACCGTCACACGCCGCAGCCCGGCGATCTCCTTCGCGAACCAGAATTCGTGTTTTTTCCGCTCCTCGGGCACGAGCGTGGAGTCTTTGATCAACTGGCTGTTCAGGACCAGACAGTACACACCCTTCACCCAGAAGCTGTAAAAGTCGTAGCCCCACTCCTCCCGGTACTGCTTCACGCTATGGAAGTTGGGCCGGTTCCCCATGTCGTGGTTCCCGCAGGTGCACACCAGCGGGATCTGCTGGTCGATCTTGCCCAGCGCCTCCTTCAATGTCGCCGTCTGGAACCGCCGCTTCCGCGAGTTTCGCGACTCCTCGTCGTGGCCGTCCTCGTCCCCAGTTCCTGCTGGTACAGGAGGGCAGTACACACTCGCAGAAGATGAGTTCGCTGGTGCACATCTACCTGAAGTGGAGGTGTTGGCTCCTGTAGTTCCTGCTTCGCCAGACGAGGGTTTCGTTTTTTCCGTCGTAGAGATTATCCGCGGCATTTCGTTCCCACCATCTTTTCGTCGGGTGGTCGCGGTGGTGGATTGCTTCAATTTATTCGCCCCGTCGGCGGACGTGGACGGCGTATCCAGTTTTCGATCGGAGGACGAGGACGACGTCGACTTTTTTTCATGCGTGGAATTTCGTGATGACCTCGTTCCTAGACCCGGTGGAGCATGTTCGTCTGCGGACGAGATGGTGGAGTTTTTCTCGCTCGGCCATGCGTCAACCATGTCGCCGCACAGAACGACGAAGGCGGGCTTTAAACGGTTGATCGACTTCACAGCGGAAGTTACCATGTCGAGCTCCATTTTCCACAGCTTCTCCGGCGGAATGTGCTTCGGCCCCAGAGACTCCGACAGACCCAGCTGCGTGTCCGCCATCTGGAAAAAGTGGAAGCCACCTGGAAGTAGTGGTCGAGGAAACTGAACAGCAACAGATTGATTGATAAACCTGCAGGTACATCTGATCTTCATCATGAACGAGAACGAGCAGAACGCATCGAAATTGGAAAGGCCACGGTTGTGGTAGGCGCAGCCGATAAAGTGCACTAGATGTGAAGGCATGTTCGAGCAAGAGCAACGACCATGAGAGTGTTGCAGACGTTTATGATAGCACCTGTGAACTTCCCTTCCTCCTTCTCGGTGTACCCCGGCACGGTTCCATTTGGCGCCGCCTTGAGAAGGCCTCCCCTGGTGGTTTTCCGTCTTTTATTGGCATCAACAGAACCGGCACTCGCACTACTGATGCCCCGCGCAGGCTTTGCATCCTTCTTGCGAACCAGTTTGGAGGTGCCGCCGCCGCCGCCCGTCTTCATCCTCTTTTGGTTACAAATTCAAATACGAGCACGACTGACCTGCTGAGGTGCTACTATTAATTTGCACGCGGTCTAAGCGAAGAGCATTCGTAAAAACGCCTACATGTACAAATATCTTCCATTTCATCTATAAATAAAAAAAATGCATGCCGCGACTAGTGCCGCCCAGATAAAGATTAAAACCAGTAGTTTTCTGTAGTATTCACATATCACTACTTCTACTACTACTTCGACATCCATATAGAAGCGAAAAAAAGCACAGGCGGCATGAGCATTTCTTTTCTTTTGCCCAGACAGCGAACAAACACTAAAAAGCCGCCTGGGTCCTGCCTCTGCCAGTCCACGTCATATGTATTTAAGAGTCCCGCTTTGGAAGCTACTTCCATGATTGCCCGATGATGAAGCTGGAGCTACTGAAAAAACAACACTTCCAAGTTCCAATTTGACTTTCACTTTGAGCTTGAATACAAGAACTACAAACAAGCCGAAGGAACACCGCCGAGGCGCGTTGTCGAGCGCCAGAAAAAAAATTATAGAAGACACGAGATTGATTGCTGTCCTGTGTCGCTTTTCGCGCCAGATGAAGCAGGTAAATATGTGCTATGCTGTCGTGCACTTTACCGATGGATGGATCGTGTTTGCAACGTTCTTGCGACGAGGCAGTTGCTGGCAAAAAAGTCGTGCCATCCCAAAACAAAGGAAAAACAAGACGCACTTTTTACAAGAGGACTTCTCGGTCTCACCCTCACGCCACGTGAAGATGTTCACCGCGGCGAGTAAGTCCGATTGCGATGGATTGCGATTGCGAATGCGATTCCTTCAACGAACTAGTAGTGTACCGTGTGAGAATATGATGACCGGTCTCTCCTCGAATTAGACTTTCGCTCGCTTTCGCCCGTGGCGTCGACGTCGTGCTACTTGCGCATCGATCTATGACATGTGGTACCAAAATCATGAGGACTGACCCTGCTCCAGCAGATCCACCGGTCTCAGGAAAATCAAAATTTGTCACATCAGGCCTGGAATTTTCTTACTTTAATACCCGCCCGACGCGCAGGTGGGGCACCGGCACGCAAAGACCCAAGCGCATGCTACTGCTAGAACTGACGCGCCAATGATCGTTCAGCAGGAGGAGCAGCCGCACCCGCAGTACCAGTACAGCCGCAAGATCATCGCACGCCCTCTTGTACTGCAAGTTCAACCCTGCTCCACCAAATCATTTACTTCTCCACCCACACAGCTAGCACAGCACACTGCAGACTCCCCTCCGTCGGGTCGCGCCGCTCTCTCAACAAAAATTTACTGCTGTTCTGCCCCCGCCGGAACAAGCTGCCGGCCCGCCGCGCCTCTTCGCGTCTTCGCCTCTTCGCGCAGGGCCTTCAGTTCGTCCTGCGACTTGAGGTACTGTTGGTACTTCCTGGAGAAGACCTCGACGTAAAACGACGCGCCGTTCCAGATGTTCACGGTGATGCAGACCACTCCGAGAACCACCATCCCCGCCTGGCTCTGGTACCAGAGGATGCACGGCAGCATGCTCACCGCGGCCACGCAGAAGTTGAGGAAGAAGTACCACGCCTCGTGCAGAGACTCGTCCCCAGGACACTTGTTCAGGATTTGCTTGCCCATGTTGGTGCCGACCACGTAGCGGTACAGATTCAAGTACTCGGGGTCATCCGGAATGGGGCAGATGAAGTTGGAAAACACGTACACGAAGCACTGCTGAACAAAGTAGAAAAACAGCGGGAGGCAGAAGGTCTCGTACAGCGTAACGTCCTCAGGAGGCGTGAACGCGAACCGCAAAGGGCGCTTGCGAAAAAGAGACACGCCAGAAATCTCCTCGGACTCGTGCCGAATCACGTAGCAACAAAGAAAAGGAACCACGTGAATGAAAACCTGGTTTTTCGAATTGCGGACCAGTGTAGGGGAGATATTTTTTTGAGTTGGGTGGCTTCTTGAAGATGCATGTGCGAGAAATTGTCGCTCCTGGTCCTGAGTAGATTGCGGGTAGCGTGTGCGTGGCGTGGCTGAAGCCGAACCCATTAGATTGATGGTGCTAGTGCGCATCCATGACCATGACATTTTTTTTATATTTTATCCATCCGTCGCTGCATCGATCTCGCTCAAGAATAGACCCACCACCTGGTCCAGCAAATTAATAAGCTTCGTCCTTCGGTAGAAGTACTTAGTACCGAGGTGCAGTGTTCCCAGGAGTGGAAGACGAGACTGTTTCGGAAGAGGGTGCTCGCCAGCAGCATGGGTCCGCAGCACGCCCCGAACACGGTGCAGAAGAGCTGCTCGCTCTCGGGCCGCGCCCACAGGTAGTACAGCAGCAGCAGGTTTCCGCTGTAGCAGAAGTCCAGCAGGAAGTACTCCCATTTCAGGCCCTTGTACTTCCAGAAGCGCCACGGGATCAGCACGCAGAACTGCGCCGTGTAAATGTACGGGGTCAGAAGGAACTTGTGCGGCCCGAAGATGAGGTAGCACATGAGGATCACATTCAGGATCCCGCCAGTGAATGACATCTTGTCAAACCACTTGATGAAGCTCGTGTCCCCCGCCCGCTTCTCGATCAGCTGCTTCACAAGTTCAACTATGACGGGAGAGCCACCAGCTGGGGATCCGACACTTCTACCTCCAACAAGATCATGACAGTAGAAGCGACACCAAGACCAAGGTCATCGAATTCGAGGAAACCCCTACCGATAGCACTAGCTAGGTAGGCTCCCAAAGATTGGGGAAAGAAGATCCTAGGTACGTAGTCGTGCTTCAACATTTCCACCCAACACCTTCGCAATCCAGAGTAGATAAGCGCAACCTGCTCCCCTCCGGAAATGCGTCGAAAAAATTTATTTTACCATTTCGGCCAATCATTTCCAGCTGCTGATCCGGCCATACCAACGTCGCCAGAGTACTTCACCAGCAGCTTGCGCACCATGTCGCGCTTCCGCCGCCGCTTCTTCTGGTCAGCACGCGCGAATGAAGATGAAGACCCGCTGCTGTCTTCGGAAGGGAAGGAAGCCGATCCGGAGGACGGTGTGTCTGTTGAGAAAGCTTCCGAATTGTTTCCTCCGGCCCTGCTGCCGAGGAGGTACTCGTAGCTGCTGTCTTCGCGGATTATATGCTCGCCTTGATCATCCCCCGCCCCCGCGGTCGATGTTTTACTGCTCCTGCGTTTTTGGCAACTACTGAGCATCCACGCCGGTAAGTACTTTGAAACAAGGCGGTGGATTACGGACGTTTTCTGCCCTGCGGCGGCCCGCAGCCGCAGGGGCCCGAAGCCGAACCGTTTTGTGAAGAAGGCCTTCAACTCAGACACGCGTTCTTTGCGGCTCTTCCCCGGCTTCATCCAGCGGTCGCGAAACCGCTCCAGCTCGTCCAACGGAATCCGCAGAAACATCTGCGTAAGCAACTCACTCAACTTCTCGGAGTCGATTCCGTCTTCCACCTCGTCGTCGTAGTCTGGAAGTTTACCGCTAGATGATGGCGGATCAGGTGCAGCCAGTTCCACCGTGCCACTCGGTCTTCTGGCCGCGGCTTGCGCTCGGTCGGGCCCGCGCCGAGCGCGCAGTCCACTTGCATCCTTATGCAATTCATCTGCAGCAGCACTGACGCCGGCCGCGCCCATCGACTCCTTGTTCTGGTCAAGATGCTCGGCCCGCAATTCTGGCTCGAAATGATAGCCCGCCGTGCTCGTCTTGGTATGCGCTGGTGGTCCTCTGCCGTCGTTTTTGTCGAGCGTACGCCCAGACGACGACGACGCAGGCGACACGGGCCGCACCTCCGAACTTTCAGCATCTTTCTCCAACTCTGGTTGTGGCTCCGCCCCTCCCGCCGCGTCCCCTGCCGACGGCCGCCGAGACGAACTGCTGTGCTTATCCTTATCGGGTGACGCGAGAGGGCTGCGGCTGCTCGTTTTATCCAAATCCCTAACTGGCAGCGGCGCCACTGGGCTTGCCCCGGCACAAGACTTGTAGAGAAGCTGCTCCACGTGCTCTACGGTCTTCGAGCCGAGGAAGGAAACCACCTCATCCGCGCTGTACTCATCCAGCGGAGCTTCCAGAAGCTCGTCGACCAGCTCGCCGTCATCGAGCGAAAAGTTGTCCACTTCCTCGTCGAGGTCCTCCATCACGATCCTGCTGAGGGTGATGAAGTCGCACTGTACCTCCTGCTGACTGTAGTGATGAAGTCGTAGTACTCTAACTCTACTTTAGTCCTGCAGCTCCTGCACCTACGTACAGCTACAACGAAACCGAAAGTCATGCTAGGTTGTAGCACAACTACACGTGAGGAGCAGAGGAATACCAATCCGAATACGTTTTTCATACGAGGTCACTGTGAAGACTATGTCGCGCAGCTCGTGTACTTCTCGAGGTGGCAGCAGGTCCGTAAACTTATACAACTTTGAGAACTCGCCCCAGCACTCCATCGATCTCCATTTTCGCGCTCACACATCGGTCGGAGGCGGGTCCGGTTCAAGAACTTCTCCTCGATGTCGATCAGATCTTGTTCTTGTTTAGAGAGGAATACTAAATCAGAAGCCAATGGACAATGGTGCCACCGTGCGACGTCGGCTGGACCGCAGATGAGAAACGGCGGTCGATAAAGAACATTCCTCAGCTGGTGCAAGACCAGCTGCAGATTTTCATTTTGAATGTCTTTTAAGATGTTTTTCAACAGCCTCAGCGAATATTTGTAGTACTTGTGGATGCGCATGCAAAAAGGAACATCCGGAATAAAAGGATAGCATAGACCAGGAATGGGAAATCCATGGCTGAACCGATTGAGAGTCCGTGAGACTAAAGGAAGAACGCGAAACTGGCGATACAGCCGCGAGCTCCACCGCGGTCGGTGCTTTACTTCATCTCTTCGTCGTCGTCCGTCTTCAACGGGATTTTTTCCACGATTCTCCAGCTGGGAATCCCCTCCCATCCCCGCGCAATCCCCGGTCCCCCGATCTGCACCACCGCCAGTGCAGCCCCCTCACACCGGTACTCCCCCGAGGAGTTAACGAGTCCCAGCGTCTCCCGCACCTGCTCCCGCAGCCGCTCATACTTCTGCTTCGCCGCCCCGTTTTCACCTTCTTCGTCGTGCCCGCCTTCCGCGTACAGCAGGCTGTAGTGCGGGACCTCGCACGGGGCGGCCCACAGCAGTCGGTGGCCGACTTCTCCCTTCTGGCTCGCGATCAGCGCCGGGCCGCCGCTCAGCAAAGCGCTCTGCAGCGCGATCGCCAGCTCGTTCAGCGCCACCGTCGGCCGTGCCGCGAGGAACAGGTCCTGCTGCCACGTGTTCTGCATGGAGCGTACGTCTGTGAACGCGATCGGGAGCGACACGGGACCGGTCAACTGCAGCGCGGTCCCCCCCATGTGGTCGTGGTCCTCCACCTCCAGCACCTCCACAACTTCATGATCTCCCCCAGAGGTGGAGGTGCTCACGCTCACGGGCTCCTCCGCCCGGAGCGCGCCGCCGGAGCCCGTGAGCCTTGCCACGACGTCTCGGACGCGCCCGACGACCTCTATCTCTTCGAGATTCTTCGTGCTCCCGCACACGGTGACGTGGCCGCAGAAGCGGAGGGTCTGCATCTGGGCGGCGAGCTTGTCGATCAGGGGCTGCAACAGAGGAGGTTTCGTTCCTTTTTCTCCATCTTCTCGGCCGCAATCGTTTTCGTCCTCGAGAAGCAGCCACACGACGTACCGGCTGG
>RXOD01005671.1:0-12956 GCA_005223375.1 Amoebophrya sp. AT5.2
GAATTGCGCGCGCGGATTGCGCTTGCGAATTCAATTGCGCGCGCGAATTGCGATTGCGCACTGCCCTCGCGAATGGCGCTCGCAGATTGCGCGCGCGAATTAAGCTTGCGAGTCGCGCTTGCGAATTCGAAGCCCAGCAGCCACTGACCTTGATTAAGGAATTGCATACGCGCCCCACCTAATGGGGAGCAAGAGGAAGAGCCTCAGCCTCAGGCCAGCCTTTGCCTTCGTACTATACTACGAGGGAAATCGCTCCCGCGGGCGGGGTTTGCGTCTCAGTAAACTGGCCGCCGTCTTTACTTCGTTGCTTTGCCAGGACTGGCATCCCCGCCCGCAGCAGCTTCATCTCGATCGCAAAAGTTTTAAAAAGTGGCCGTTTTAAAATTTTAAAATGCTCCGTTTTTAAATTTTTAAATTTGAATTCTTTTATCTGACTTTATCTGTCATCTGCTTATAAAATGGCATAACATAGAAAAACAAGGCCTCGCTCTCTCATGATGGTCTATAGCTTGATCTTCAACACGAAGTAAGAGTAGCATACGTACCTGTATTGATTCCGTACACGACCCGGCCACTCGTGAGTTTCTCCTCGATGACACTTCTGCTGCGGCGGATTCGCTGCAAACCGTGGTCGTCGATCTGGATTTTGGCGCTTCCGTCATCCCCCAGAGCCATCAGCTTCTCGACGGTGAGACTCGTTCCGTCAAGAGGAACGCTACCGCTTTTGCTCGAGGTAGACGGCACGGAGGATGCACTGCCTGGCTGCAGCAACGCAAGACAGCACGCCTGCGTCGCCATTTTTTCGCAGTTTTTAGTCTTTCTATTTCTTTAATTATCCCACACTAAATGGCCATACAAGTAGCCAATGCGTGGAAACGAAAAAGTCAAAATTTAAGAGCAGGACCTATGTTCAGGTCAGTAATAGTACTTATATTAAATGCGTGCTCCCGCTCCGCGATAGCGGGATTTGAGGCTCAAGTTGGCATTGATTTGTTTCGAAAGGGGAAAGTCAGTGAACGTAGAAGTACTCTCACGACTCTGTTCTTTCTTACACAAGAAGAAATGGAGGCGATGCCATAACCAGTCTGATAGATTTTATATTCTTCAAACGCTTGTTTACAGACGGAAATTGCCTACAGGCATTGCAAATCGGGGGTAGTATCAGTACGGGCTGGGCCTGGGGGGCCAAGCGATAAATCTTGTGGGGAAACCTCGGGGTAATGCTTGCTGTGCGAGGGCGTGGGCGTGACAAAGTAAGACGTTGAGGCATAGATATGCCATATTGGCAATCTGACATGGGCACCAGACATGGACTTCGACTTGCACAAGCAGGGTAGTATGTCCGAGCATCGTTTTCGTTTATTCCGTTTGAGATGGGCGCTATTGGCCCGCCAGCACTCACTCCTCTCGACTCACCCATGCCTTTTTCATCACCTCCGACGTCCGGCCTTCTTCATTGATTCTGTAAAACGAACAGCCGCAAAATCGAAGAGAGAGCGCCCCCGAAGCCAGCAAACGCTCCAGCGTTTGCTGGCTTCGAGGGCGCTCTCTCATCGATTTTGCGGCTTTATTCCCATCAGATATGATGTTTGAAACGGACGAACATGATGAAAGAGCATCAAGAAGAACAATGAGAGCAATTGGAGCCGCGCTCCGAGAACAATCAGCCCTGCAGGTCAGGAAACCGGACATGCACGCCTTGTTGGCTCCTGCGGCGGTTGGGTTCGTTCGTCGAGTCGCAGTAGCAGTAGTTCTTCATTTTCCACCACCACTATCGGTTGATACATTTTGGCAGTTGTCTCCGAAACTAGGTACATTTTCATCCTCTGGTGGAACCAACAGCGGTTTTTATTCATCTTGTTTGATTTTTCCCAGCAGCCGCGCTGCAACCACATCAAACGTAGTGTACCGTGTAGGATAGTTCTGGCTATTAAACACGGAAACGTCGCTGGTAAGACTAGCAGAGAGAGAGACACCATGATCTCCATCTCAATGACCGCCTGTAAAAGTAAGAAGTGCAAGTGTTAGAAAGTTCGTAGTAGAAGTTCTGGCTTCACCTGATGAAGTGCAGCGTTTTAGCTGAGCTTCCTCGTTGTATCTGTCGCATCGATCTGAATCTGTCAACAAATGTCATAAATCTTAATCTTTTCGCTTGACTTGATTGGCTTTTGAGCAACTGAATGAATGATCATCACGATCTCCTCGCCGTGTAGCCTCCTCGACTGTTTCGTCGAGGTTCCCCGGTGAAAAACTTCGCGGCAGGTAGCGCAGTTTGTTGCCGTAGCAGTAAGCAGTTCCAACAAGATAATGTACTTACAGTTAGATGCAAAGGCGAACTGATGCTACTTGCTTCTTGGTATTCCTCCGCAAGCGGAGTTGGTGAACTGTTCTCGAAGATGATAAGTAGTATCGAAGGACATCAATCTCGAAGAAATGGTCGGACCGATGCATGATACACACTGTGCGTCCTCGCAGCCGGTGTTTTATGCGGTGGCTGCAGGTGCAGCCTACCCTACGACTTGTTTTGCACCTCAATTGAAATTGCTGGTGGTCCTTCTCGTATAATACACCTGTGGCTCGCTTCTCCTGTCTTTAGGTGAGAAGCAGCCATATTACTCATTTCCACCTGCGCGACGGCGTTCCTCTCAGGGGATAGCTAGAGATAGAGAACGATCGTATCTATCGAGCAGCAAGGGTAATGACGTAGCTCAAACTGCAAGTGATAGTGAAGATGAACTAACAGGAAAAGATACCGATACGTCGGCGTCCATCGCTTTCGCAAGTAAAAGCGCGTTAAGATGAGCGAAATTTAGATTTTGAAGATGATTGCGTTTTCGGATTGTAGAAACATAGTATCAGGAGCTCCACATGTATTGAGCAAGTCTAGCTCCTCAATGATCGAAGATCGAAGCGAATCAATCTGATAAACATAGGGATAGGTTTGACTTTCATACGAGATGAACCTCGTACGAGACGATGGGCGTTTAAAAATTGCACCGATCGGTTGAAAATGCATCTCCGTCAAGAACACGGTCAGGAGGGGGCCGTCGTCGGGTATTCCGGGTCGCGCTTATGCACGAACGTGTTGATCGCCCTTCGCCAAGACTCGTAGGCGTTCCTGTAGTATGTTGAGTCTCCGATGAAGTATGGATTTGCATTTGGACATAATCCAACATTCAAATTCAATCTAGGTAGAGGAACGACCTCCGGGATGATCCCTTGAGCGCTCCGGCCGTCCAAGCTGGGCCCCGCATTTTTTATTGTCGCTATCACGACAGAAAGCAGTAATTTCCAAGGAAGAAGATGATCACCGATAGAGAATGACAAGAAAACGAAGACACGCCCACTGGTCTGAAAACGACCCGGCGTGCGCGCCACCGTTCATCTTAGGATCTTCTGGCGGCAAATTTATGTCTAAAAAAAAATGCGGGGCCCAGCTTGGACGGCCGGAGCGCTCAGGGGATCATCCCGGAGGTATACTTTGGGGAAGGTCTTGTGCGGCAATCGCAGACGCATGGGTGTGAATGAATGCCAGTGCTGATCATCAGATGAAGCAAAGGCGCGCGTAACCCCGCTATTGTATCTGATTGCTCGCGCTAAGGCTGGAGGTGTGGAATAAGACTGCGAAATGCTACATGAGGGAACAAGGACCAGAGAAAGCGAACCTGTTAGACGGATTGCTACGCGGCAATACTACGAGCATCTACATCATCATCTTCATCTTCAAACAAATCAAGTAGAAAAAGAAAAGGTCACAATACTTCCAGAACTTGCGCGAGTCTTCTTTCCGCACGATCGGTGTTTCCGGGCGGTACTCCACGCCTGCTCCTTCTACTTCTTCGCCTTCGACGTCTTCACCCGCTTTAGAGGTCTTGTTTCCCCTCGACGAGGACGTCGACCTCCGCTCCAGCTCCTCGTTGAGGCCCAGGCTCAGGGCCCTGGCGTACAGGGCAGTGGTTTTGAATTTTTGTATTTCCAGCAGCCGCTTGTCCACCTGGGCGGCGGCGCACGCCGCCGACACAAAGGCGTTCCCGGAAATCCCCAGCAGATCCAGCTCGTCGTCGTCGTCGACGTCATCCTGCATCAAACGCTCGTGATGGTCGGCAGTGGAGGCCCCGTCGGCGGTGAGCGGAACCGACGACGTAGAGACGCCGTTCTTGGCGGTGGTAGAAGAGGAGGAAGGATGCGGATGCGGATGCGCGGCGGGGGGAAGCATATTCGTAGTGAGATGCTCCGCTTCAACTTCGCTAACGGTGGTGGTGGTGCGCCCAATCACGCTGTCGCGGCCGTCGTCTGTTGTTCGGGTAAGCACGGCATGACACGGCACAAGGACAAGACAGCAAGGCGTGGCCCATGACGGGCGTGCCAGTACAACCGACTTCTTCCAGGCTCAGGTGTTTCGGTTGTCCCCCTTCGTTTCGTGTGTACGTTGGTCAGGCCTTTCAGGACGATCTCGCTGCAGTGCTTCGGTCTCTAACTTAACTGGGGGCTAGTTCTTAGTTTTTATCTATGACCGAGGCCGCGAGAGCACGAGCAGCCGCACCACCAGTCGCTGGCGGTGGTGGTGGTGCGCCCAATCACGCTGTCGCGGCCGTCATCTGTAGTCCGCGATGAAGGTGGGGGACGAGAGTTGTCCTCTTACTTAAGGAGAAGCTGTACGGATAAAAATTTCTCAAATAGAAATAAATGACGCTAGTACCATCTGCATCCCGCTTCGTGATCACCTCGCGCCGGGGATTGCGGCAATTCTTGCCCGTTATCCTGATTTGAGGATTTATCGTTGTGTAGGTTAAGGTTTGGAGGTTTTTCTGCGATGCATGAGGATCAATGCAGATTCTTCGTTCCAAATCAATGAACTCAAGCTCACTTACTCACGGTGGGTTGGGTTCCCGCCTTACTTTATCTTCAGATAGATTTACTTAGAATTGGTATTGGTTTCGATCTTCACTCCTGCTCCTTCTCGAGTGCTGTAGTTTTCCTCCAGCATCGATCCAGATGCATAGGCATAGCATACCTTGTTTTCTTCCTCGGCGCCTTTTCCGTGAGCAGGGATTCTACCTCGGACATGGTCGTGGAATACGTCGCCCCCCGCGCCCTCTTACCCAAAACAGACACAAACGGCTCGATCGGACCCCTGTACTGCCCAAGCGCGACGCCGATAGTCCCGTTCCCGTCAGTCATCTTCCCTAGTAGCAGCTCCGCCTGCTGCCGCTGGGCCGCCTGCGCTTGTGCCTGCGCAATCTGCATCTGGTGATCCATCATGTCCCGCTCGGCTCCTGCTTCCTTCGGATTTCCATTTTGGCCACCCGGACCCGCTGGAATTAGAGGCCCACTAGTGCCCTTCGTCATCACGTGCAGGTTCTGTTGCAGCAGCGCATGATTGAAAACCACCGGTGTTATCTGCTGGGGAGTGGGGTTGTTCGCCGCGTTGAAAAAGCCTGCTGGCCCGCACGAGGGCGGAGGCATCGAAGAGGAAGAGGATCCGCCAACCGTCACTCCCCCTGCTCCATTCACCGAAGCCGAAGGTAACGGAATCAGATCCGTGCTCTGATTGAACACGATGCCGCTCGTTTTTGCGTCCTGGTGGCCCTGGCCTCCCGCGTCCTTATTGAAATTGTTCATCGAGGAGGGGTCGACTTCCGACGTTGGCATCCTCATCCCCGCCAGTGCAGCACTGTGCTCGCTGCCGCTAACACAGTTCTGCTGGGGCCCCGTCGAAGCGCTCCCTGCTGGGCCGGATGGAGTAGACAGCGATGAAGACGATGATCCCATGATCTGGTCTGCCCAGCTGTCGATTTCCCCCGCCGAATGTCCGCCTCCTGCCGCACTCTTCGCCTCCGACGTTTTTCGGCTGTCGTCAAGGAATCCGAGCTCCCCCTCCCCTGGCGCCAGCGGGGGTCCCTGCAACATGTCCTCGTCGGTGCCCGCAGGAGCGAAACTGTGCTGCAGCATTGCCGACGCCACCCCTTGCTCTGACGGGATGAAGATGGGGCCTTGGTCGAGTTTGGACAAATCGAAGCCGGGGGGACACCAAAACACCTGCCCCCCAAGTCTGATGGTGACGCCGCTGTGGTTTTCCGCGCTTCCCCCCGCTTCCTTCAGCCAGGATCTGGCCTCCGGAGGAAGAAACACCTGGTCGTGAGTGCTACCATCCAGCGGTTCCTCCACGATAGAAGGCAGCACCTCATCCGCCCTTCCAATGCTTGCATTGGACTTCTTTGACCACGTTGTAGACGCAGCTGGTCCTGCATTGGTGCACGACCCACCTGGTGCGAGCAGCGGTGGAAAATCCTCTTGCTTCAGCAGTGGCGCCTGTATGTCGGCGGCTGGTGGTGCCACTCCCATATTCAAATCCATCCCAGCAGGAACCACTGGCATTACTCCGATCCCGGGCAGGACGACTGCTGGCACGGCCGCAGGAGCTGGCTGGACAAAGGCGATCGAGGTTACCGGCCCGCTCGACTGATCGATAACGATATTCGACGTACTAGCCGCCTTGCTGCCCCGCTTTCCTCTCCTTTTATTTTTCCCACCAGCACCACCGCGTCCCTTGCTGCCGGTGCTTCCGCCCGCTTCGGAAACCTGGACCTCCGACATGCACTGTGCCGACTGGATTTCGAGGCTGGAGCCACTGTGTCGCGAGCCAGACGACGCGGTGCGCGACGAAACGCCACCGCTGATGGCTTCCAACATCAACTCCTCTTGCTCTTGAGGGTGGTCTTGCTCTTGCTCTTGCTGCGCGGGAGGTTGTCGGCGTCCCCGGGCGGACGGAGGTGGGTTTTTGCTCATTTTATTTGACGCAGCTCCTGCTCGGGGCCCGCCCCCCGTCGAAGTGGACTTCTTCTTCTTGGTTGTCGTGCTCTTGTTCAGGCTGCTGATAGCACTGCTCGCGTTGTTGTTCTGCGCTTTGCTGAACCGCTTGCTGCCACCAGCAGGTTTCGGTTTGGACGAAGATGATGTGGCCGAAGAACTGCTACTACTCGAGGAGGACGCAGATGTAGATGTTGGCAGTGTCGCTCCAACGCCAGCCTCGCAATCTTTTGATAGCCGACCGCTGAGCGTGAAAGTGGAGGTGGACGAGGCACTCCCACGGACAGCAGACGACTCTTTCGTTCCTGTGCCTGCCGTTGCCGTCGAAGACTCTTTCGAGCAGTTCTTCGCAGCAAAACTGCAGGAGACAGCCTCGTCCGCGTCAATCATGTGGACGTCGTCGGGGACGTGGTCTGCCACTGCGATCAAAAATGTTTTTGGAATGATAAATTCCGCTCGTACGAGAACTGAACGAATTGCTCGACGAATCAAAGCGAAAGTATAGAAATGCTCATCATCTTGTTCGTTCATCTTCATCGGTGCACAACCTCCGCCCTCTCGGGATCGGGTGGAGTGAATTGTATTCTACCGATCTTTCTCGAGCGCAGCTGGTCATTGGGCGATGACTGTAGCGGCGGCCGCGGAGGTGGTGCGCGACTCCCCGCATCATCCATTTCACCAGGAACTGGAGGTGCACCCTCTCCACCTCCCGCTGCTGCGTTTGTTCCCTGCTGTCGTCCCCCTTTCATGCGTTTCATCGCCGGTGGCGCCATCTTCATGCTCTGTTGCGGACCGGCAGACTTCATCGGCGGCGCTCGCTTCATAGAGCAAGCGGGTCCGGGACCGGTGGCTCCAAGGGTGGAGAAATCAGTAGGCCCACCCCCGGCTTGCACGTTGCTCGGGTTGCGGAAGTGGGGGGCGTCGTCTTGGGAATCTTGCAGCTGTACATCGCGGTCCGACAGTAGTTGATGTTGGAGAATCGATAAGAAATTATATATATGGAACACCAAGGGAAGAACCGACGCACTGCAAATCAATGCAACATATCTCAAGTTCGAGGATAGATAGTGCAAAAAAGACCATCGGCAAATACTACCCGTCCCCCTATCACCGACCCGTCGCTCTTTATTGGCGCCCCCGCACAATTTGAAGACGACGCGCTGCTCCACCCCCTGGCTTCGCCGGATTGAAGGACTGCTCCAAGAACCCCTGGCTTCGGGCGCTCCGGACTGAAGTTACTGGCGCTGGACGAAAACTGCGACCCCACACTCTGCGACGCGACGTTAATGGTTTGTTTTATCCGGGCATTCAGGCCCTTCCTGGAATCCTCGACCTCGCTGCTGGGCGCGCCCTTGTAGCTGAGGTCGTCGTTGCCGCTAAAGTAACGCCCGAGGCAAGACTTGGACTCCTCAGAGTCGCTGTAATCCGCCCAGTGCTTCCCAACCGGAGCACGGTGGAGTTGTCCACCCGTCATTTTATAATTTGGGAGCGATGGCGGGGGCGTGGAGGTGGGGCCTACACAGTCGGAGTCGGACTGCGACTGATAGATTTGAGTACACTCTCTCACAGAACGCGCGAAAAACCAGGGCGTCGGCCTGAAAGAAGAGGAAGAGAAAGTAAAAGGAAGTACCAGGAGAGCAGTCGCAAGCGGGCTCAGTCCGAGAAAGATTTTGAGAACATGAGCCGGAACCACGAACCAAAGCTCGGAAAACCGATTTTTTGATTCACTGGTGGAACGACAACAAAGCCTCTACATGCAGCTCCAGCACGTGCACGAAGACGAAGCAGGAAAAGCATAAGCAACAGCGTAAACTAGCACTATGTCCAGCTCCAAGACGAAGCACCACGTAATCGGGATGAATCGGAATCGCTCCTCCTCCTTCTCCTGCTCGCAGATTCGGATGCTCACGTAGGCCTCTCTCTCTCGTCTTTATTCTCGGATCATCTGGAATTGGCTTTGCGATGTTTTGGATTGCTCTAGTCCGTGCCCAGACACTGAGCAAAGTTTGCGATGAATCGAGAATGGTCGCGCTGCGAAATGAGAAAGCAAATGCGCTACAGTCGATGTCCAACTCTTCTTTCAGCTCATCGTCGATATCGATGCCGCTGTAGCTCCGTCGAGTCCGATGTACCAAAACCTTTCTCTTCGGTTTCGACGTAAAACATACTAAATCATTTTCGTGCGATAGCTACTACATCGGCATGGATGTTGCTGTGAATCAGGGGTGTCGCATATGCATTTGCCACATCATGAGCTCTGCATGACGTCCCCCTGGCCCGCCCCCTGCTGCATCGGTTTATCGTCGTTCCCTCGAAGTCGCTCGTCGACGGTCGGCTCTCCCCCCGCTACGGTCCGTGCTTTGCCGCCCCCGCGAAGTTCTACTGCCGCGCGATCTTCTTGTACTGCTTCGATCACGCCCTCGGTCTCTGTGACTTCTAGTACGAGACCGTCTGCTGCGACTGGAACCAACAGTCGTGGTGATCCTCCCTGGGTCAACCAGATTCGGCACATCCGATGAAGTAAAGCCGCCTGTCGGGACCTGGATAATTTTCGCCTTTATTGCGGCCCCGGAAGTAGAGGCCGAGGCGGAAACAAAGGCAGTGGCCCCGTCCGGCAGCACATCAAACCCCATCCGCGGCCTGGTCGTCGGGCCGAGGGTCGCTGCACCGGCCTTCGAGACGGCAAAGCTGCTCATGCTGGAACCTAAGCGCGTCCTGCCTGCGGTCCCAGCATGAGCAGCTTGTGCTTGCCCGGAACTACTCCCGGACACAGCCGGTCGGTCGTCCTCGTCCTCAACCTCAACCAGTTCCGACACGAACGTGTTGAATTTTGTGGAGGGACCGGACAGAGGCATCTGAAACTTGATTCTGCCGGTCATTGGTTTTGGCACTGAAGAAGACGGGAGATGTCGCGCGCTAGAAGATGAAGCTGCACTCCCGCCGGTGTCGTCCAGATGAAACGCCCCCAAATCATCTTCCTGCTTTTGCTTGAGCCCCCGTTTTTCACCTGCTTTATTCGTCGCGCCGTTGCTGCGTGCAGCTTCAGATGATCTCAACCTCGGGTTGCGCCGCCTCGTGTAGGCGCTTGGTATGGGCACCAGAGTGTTTACCGGCAGTGGTTTCATCGGATCACTCCCACTGCTGCTACTCGACGCGGTTTTGGAATTTGACTCTTCATTACCTCCTCCCGTTACTTCCGGCACGCTGGCAGCTAGTCTCTGCACGAGTTGATGCGCCGTCGCGTACGTGGCCGGCGAACCCTCCCTCGCCGCAAACAAGATTTCCTTCAAGTAGCGGAGCAAAAATCCCAAATTCAGGGCCTCGCCGTTTAAAAAGTCGTAGTACCGAATCTGCAGCACTGCCAGTCTCTCGGCTGCAGCCGTGGCGGATGCGGAGGTCGTTCTCATTCGTCTACTGCTTCTACTCCGCGAGGAGGATGAAGATGTACTAGAGCCGTGGTCCTCCGACTGGTTCTGTAATGTGTCAACCGCCAAGCGGAAAAGCAGGTTGAAGTCGTCGCGGATCTGGTTCTGAGCCTCGCAGTGGCGCTCAATTCCGGTTAGCTCGGAGAGCAGCTTTGTGATGCGGGCCTCCATTCTTTATGCTTCATTCGGAAGATGCCGATCAACCGATCACTGGAAGTGGAACGCACGACTAGTACTATGCCATACAACTAGCCATTCAAATTCATAGAATCGAATTTTCTACCGGGCAGTGGTACGATTGAATTCCGCCTGGTGTAACTGCTCCTGCGGCAATCCAAACCAAAATTAAGTGTAAACTCTATGTACGATTGCCAGAAGCATGGACATCGTAGCGATGCATGTGACCGTGCATTGCAGCTCTAGTAAAAGGCATTTTGTGTGAGAAGGGCGGAACGAAAAATGGAGGCGGAGTTGGACTTTTTGTCATTTTCAAGAAGGTTCTTGATCACGTCGGTGCAAAGCCACAAGACACTGCAGCACGTCGGATGGACTTGTTCTTGGACAGAGACGCCGCACGGGACTTAGCCAACGCCGAAAAGATCTTCAGATCAGGCAGCTGCAGCTGCTGGAAGCATTATCGTTGCTAAAAAATTCATCTTGTTGTCCAGTGTTTTCCGCGTAGTATGCAATGCCTTCCGTTCAATACCGCGTCTTTCCAGTGCAAAAAATCGCGATCGGATCTAAAGGACAAATCGGAACTCACTGAATGGTCGAAGCAAGAAACTCATCATCATTCAATCCCAAATTTAGATTTCCTGTCCATACTCCGCCTGTTCTCCTTGTTCTCCTGTCCACCTCATAGTAGTGGCAAATACCCCAATCGCGCGGACATCAGTCTCCCATCGATGATTCCACCACCACTTCTTCGATCGGTGGCGGCGAAGAAGATCAATGTTCATTTTCTTCGTAGCCACCAACCACCTCTCGCCGAAGAATCGATCGCCTCTTCCATCGCTCCATGAGCAATCGATCCTCTTCAGGACGCCAAGTAGAACCTCCGCATCGCACCGCGCTCCCCCCATCACATCCATCGCATCTTCTCCACGACACGTCGCCCACCGACCTCGACCACCCCACTACAATTCGAATTCCACCAATTACTATTACCCGATGTTCAACCTGAACATGTCGTTGATGATGACGAAGCTTCCCTGGTGCGGGACCAAATGGAAGACTTGCGCGAATTTCAACGGGTTTTCCTCGTCGTCCACCTTCAGGTCCCCCGTGACGAAGATGAACACGCCGTTGTTGAACGGGTTGGGCTGGAAGTCCACCTTGGTCAGCGTGTGTTTCACCTTGCTAAACTTCAGGTTGTTCAACTTGTTCATAATCGCCTCCACGCCCTGCAGCGCCTCGCCCTCAAATTAGAGGTTGAAAAAACCCAGGTCGTGCTTCAGGTTTAGGTTTCGCCGTTAGGAAATCCCGTCTGGCGCCTTCTGATCAGTGACGGTCATCACCGACAGCGATCTACCCGATTGACAACGGTCCGACTTTTGGTAGCTTCCTATGGCTGCAATCTGCCGATGGGAGCCAGCACCTCACAGGTGGAACGCCGCAGCATTCTCCGATGGGCCCGATGGGGGCGTACTACTACTAGCAGTCGGATTCTAGTCCTACTGCCGACCCTAGACCTCGCCCCTGAAGGGAGGGCGGGGAGCAGTCACCTCCTACGAGTATTTAACTCTTGTGGCCCAGACACGGCAAACCTAGACCTGGACCTAGACCTGAATTTTTTCAACCCTTAATCAAACGTCATCATGGAATCAGACGTGTAGAGCTGCTGCAGACCCGTGCGGTTCGTGTCGAACGTGTTGTAGTAGTGCTGGCAAAACTGCTCGCCAATCTGCGCGAACTGAGGATTCACCTGCGCCATGATCTTTTTCTACTTTTATTCGGGAGGCTTTTATGGTTCTCGAGTTGTTCTTGCTGCGGCTGTTGATTGATAATAAATCTTTAAAGTTGATGAAAAGTTCAGTTTCAGATCTCGGATCGGAGGAGTGCTTGACACGACCACGGAGGGCTTTCTTCATGATCCTCCGATAGAAGAGGCAGTGGCACAACACACGAAATAAAAATAATTGGAACGAAATTCTGATCCTCGAGGAACGAGATCGATAGTAAGTCGTGCTTCTGAGAGCGATCGGTAAGCCAGATGGACCGAAGACTGTGCTTCCGAAAAAAGATCCGATTGTGCAGCTGCAGCTGACGCGGCGGATCTTCTTACGGGATCTTGCTCTGATGTTGTAGTCTAGTTCTGCAGATGTCCACCCGGGTTTCGCTTTCCGATGCACTACATGCTTACAACCGCTACGCCCCATCGGCGCATACAGGTGTTCTTGCAGAACAAGTTCTATGGATTTCTTTTCGTTTTTCAGACGTTCGTAATTCGTATCGCGAAGCGAAGTCGCGGCTTCTTTTCTCTTGTTTTCATGCTCCTGGGAACATTGCAGTCGAGGAAACCATTTGCGCGCGCAGGATTTCTTGAAGCAGATGCAAGAATTTTTGCGCGCCACTACATGCTACCTGCTGTGCTATTAAGAATTCACGCGCCTTATTCGTTTTCGATCTCCGCGCGGAGATTGTGGCTCCACGGAGGTGGGCCCCGTCTTTCAGCCGTGGCGAGGCGAGTTGCAGCGCGAAATGATAGGCAAAAGAGCGATC
>RXOD01005672.1:0-12953 GCA_005223375.1 Amoebophrya sp. AT5.2
TGGAGTAGCCGAGCCACATGGTGCTGCGGTCCAGCACGAGCTCGTCGTTCCCCCGGATGTGTTGAAGCGTCCGCACAAACGCGAACGGCACGCCTCGGACCAGCACCTCAACGAGCTCTACGTTTGCCTTCATGCCTTTATCGTTCAGTCGCTCCTCCTCCGCCAGCTGCGCAACGAGCTTCCTCGCGCGCGCCTTCGGAGAAGACGTCGCGTCCTCGACACCTGTGCGTGATAGACACACATCATGGCAGGGACGTTCAACATTCGCGGGATCCACCGATACAGATACTGTTTGTTTGTTAGATAGTGTGTCGCATTGCCTCATCGCACAGTGTCATCAGTACTCGCGAGAAGAAAAACGTTGAGTATACGAAAGAATAAAAGAAGTACTTTCAGCTTTCTCCCCGAGCAAGAGGCGCAGCGGATCCCCGGAGATGTCGCCAATGAAGTTCAGCGGATTTATTTCCGGGGCATCTAGCAGTAACACCAGTGGCTCCGCGTTCACACTGCGATCCGCACACAACCGCGAGAACACGTACACGCCCGGGTCGAAAAAGTGGCCGCTCGTCGCGCCCTTCCCTTTCTCGCCATCGTAGACAAGCTTCCTGAAGTGGGACGTGGAAGTGATTTAAGTAGTCGACCGGAAATCAGAAAGAGAGAAGGCATCGTCATGAACATGATGCAGATGCTCGCAGCGATAATATCCGAGAAAAAGAAAATCCATGCTCATCTCGATCTAGATGCGAACCTGCAGTATTCTCCGGTCAGGAAGCCCAGCACCGTCCCGGGTGGCACGTTGACCTTGTTCTTCCGACTCAGGCGCACCGCAGTCGTGTATATCTCCCGTCCATTCGGATCGCTTCCAACGGATCTTTTTTCCACTGACCAGAGGCGGGCGCATATTCCCATCGGATTCTTCATCCACTCGTTCCTGTGGCGAGCAGAGATGAGGTTCGTGGAGATTGTATGACTGACTCAGGAAAGGAGGAGGTGGGTATAGTACATATACAACGATGAAACCAATGCGCGTATCGTGCATGAGGAAGTACTCTTTCTTCAGAACAGCGGTCTCTGCGTCCGATTCCGAGTAGTTGGTGGAATTGAAAACCAACGCCTCCCACTCGGCCACCCGCTTTCCCTCGCTTACGAGCTGCCCATCCGCGCCGACTTGGTAGGGATCGTCCTGTGTTGAATAGAATTTTTTTTTCAGTTGTAAATACGAAAACCTCCCTTGCGGGCTTCTCCACACACGACATCCACAATTCGTCGCGGACAAATCAATATTACCCGCACTTCTGGTATTTCTCTTGCCAGCATCCTTGCTACCACTCGTCCTGCAACGTCCTCCTCCGCCGTGGGCGTGCCGACGTTCGCACCCTGCGCACCTCCGCCGCTTTCCGTCCCGTTCGCACCTTTCGCAGAATTATCACCCGCGCCGCCCACCCCACCTCCTCCGAACCCGCTCTCGTCTTCGACGATTGCGTCTCCTCTCCCGTTTTCCCCCGCGCGCCACGGCTCCACCGCTTTCAGACCCAGATCCAGTGGCTGCGTGTCGTCCAAGTGTTTTTTTCGGTCGAGCGCGAACTTCATCAGCCTCGTTACTGCAGACTGCAGCAGTTCATCTGTACCCGCGACCCGGATCTCGTCGAACTTTATCCGCGGGCGCGCCGTGGAGCTGCTGCTGTTCCCTCCCGCGGAGCCCGGCATGGTCGACGGTGGGGGTTTTCCGAAAAACTGCCCCGCCTGCACCGCCCACAGATGCGGCTTCAGCTTGTCCAATGACGCAACGCACGACGACACCTCTTTTGCGTATTTCGTGAAGTAGTGCCGCTGGTTTTCCGCCGCCTCGAACGGCGGCTCCTTTTTCCTCCCCCCGCGCTGCTCGTCGCTGGCCTCCTCGTCGTAGGCGCTGTCGTCGCTGCTCGGCGAAATCTGCTCCAGTTGCGAAAGCTCGAGCTCGAGCTTCTGCTTCTCCTTCACGACTTCCCGTAGCCTTGTCTGCGCTTGCTTTTTCCGGTCCTCGGCAACCGCGCGAATCAGGTTCGCGAACTCGGGGGGCTTCGTTGCCGCAAGGTCGAGCAGCGTTATCGCGGTTGCGGACGCCGGTTTGCCAGGAGACGACGAACTGCTACTCGAGGATCCGCCTGAGCCAGACGCCGACGCCTTGCTCTTGTAGGCGAGACTGGCGCCGTGCTGTAGGAGGAGCTTCACAACGTCGAGGGAAGCTGCGCGGGAGACTGCGACGGACAGGGGAGTCATCCCTGCCTCGTTCTGGACGTCGATGAGTTCAGGGTGCTGCTTAAGCAATGCTGCCATCCCGACGACATCACCAGAGACGGCGGCCGCGTGCAACGGAGTATTGTTCTTCCCGCTTGAGGATGCCATTCTGTCGTGCTACTCAATGGTGGAAAATGGTGCGAAAGGAAGCTGAAGAGTTCGTCTGAGCGAAGCTGAAGCTGCGATCGCGCTGGCAGTCTACAACGTCAACGAAAAACAAGGGATAGGAAAATTATTTTTCTGGTAAGTATCTGCGTGTGCGTTACGAAGTCGAGTTCGATCGTCTCGCTCAATTTCTCTCGAGTTGCTGCAGCTGTACCTGTTCCCGTCGCGTTGTGCTCTATCACGAACAGTCACGTGCTCCAAGGCTACGAGCCAAAATCCAACTCGTGGTACGTCCAAACAATTATACCAACGTGCATTCTTGAAACAAGCAAACGAAGTCAAGCTGCAATCCAGATGGAATCAAACCTTCCCATGCCTTCTATGTGTCTTCTGAGCTGCTGCTGCTCCCCGTTAAATTCATCTTCCTCGTCAAGCGGTGGCCCCCTTCATTTCCGCTTATCTTGGAGGGAGTGCCACGCGAGCTCTTACTCGCAGCGTCAGAGGCCGCAGCAGCAGAGCTGGCCGCATTGCTTTGCTTACTTGCAGCGGCGCTACGCTTGTCTTTACTTCGCGACCGCGCACGCCGCCGAGCATCTGTATCCGACCGCGCGTCTTTGTCGTCTCCGTCACGCGACAAGAAGTCCGGCATTACTGATACTGCAATTTTTTGCGACTTAGCAGCTCCTGCGCCGTCTGTGTCATTCGATCCTCCGCCTGTGAGCATATCGGCCATCGCTGCGAAGCCGGAAAACCAGCCGCTTTCATCCCCGGCCGGTTCATCGTTGTCCGCCTTCGAGCTGTAATTGTCGTCGCCTTGCTCGGCTTCCTTCCCGGGAACGGTAGGTGATTTGGAAGACGTCGATTTCGAATGTTTACTGTGCTTGCTCGGAGACGAACGGACGCCAGTGTCATGTTCTTCAGCGCGTACTGCGGATTTCTTTTCCCGAGTGCTTTCTTTTGACGAGCGTGCTGATTTCTCCTTGGCAACGTGGACGTGCCCGTCGCTGCCAGTCTTTTCGCCGTTTTTTGCCGTGTTCTCTCCTACTTTTTTGTCAGTACCCCCAACAGGATCAGACCACTCCTCGCCACGATCAAGTTCTAGTGCGGATTCTATTATCACTGCTTCTTCCTGTTTTCCGTCGGCTCCAGGAGCGCTCTCGCCCTCGCGTCGTGGTCTCGGACGTGCGTGCGCAGCCTTTGACGTTTTGGTTTTCGGCTCCGTCTCCGCCGTTCTCCCCCCATGCCCTCCAGTTCTCCCCCCATGCCCTCCAGATTCGCGCTTTTCAGCAGCGCTCGTGTCTGTCGCGGGCTCCTCTCCCGTCACCAAATCATTGACGCGTTGCACGTGCTGGTCGACTAAGGTGCGAACGGCCTCGACGTCGAACATGCTCGACGCGTATTCTCCAAACGCACTCGCGAGGTTCTTCGCTTTTTCCTCCAGCAGGGCCGGCGAAAACTCTTGTTCTTCATCTTCGTTATTAATCCCGGTATCCTTTTCTTTCTCCGGTTTCCGCTTGCGTCTCTCGTCCAGCAGTTTTCGACGAGTGCTATGCGGAGAGTCCGGCAACACGCCGGCACGGTTTTCATGCTTCGCCGCTTCTTTTTCAGACTTCACCGCTTTCTTTTTAGCCGGACCACCATCAAGATCAGCTGCAGACATGTCTGATCCGCTCACGGGACCCTGGTCCTGAACGACGTCTCCTCCCGCGGACAAAGCGGGAGACAGCGCTCCGTCCAGTAGAGACAGCCGCAAGTGACTTGCGTACTCAGCCCTCGCTCGTGTGCGGTGCCACGCCGCGCCCTCCTCCTCCTCCGCCCTCGACTTCGACTTCACGTTGTCGTCTCCAGCCTCGACTACACCAGCTCCAGTGGCACGGCCGGCTTCCTCGCTGTCGCTGTCGTCCTGGCCCCCCTCTAGTCCTCGCGCCTCTCCCTCTCCCAGCGTTTGCGGTGATACTTCATCGGGTGCGTCCACGCCCGCCAACACGCGTCGACCTCTCCCCGCGAGTCTGGCCGCCTGCAGGGCCGTCTCGAGATCGTTCTTCTCCTCCTCGAGGCTCTGCACGTGGTCGGCAAGAGCTTCCTTCTGCGCCTCGCACATGGCCAGTTTTTCTTCCACCTCCTCAAGGGCGCGTTTGCTGTCCTCGACGACCTGGAGCAGGCTCGTGTGGTGTCCTTCTTTCTCCTCGATTTTTGCATGTAGGTCGCCGTGCGCGGCATTGGTCGTCTGCAATTCCTCGATTGCTTGCTGCAGCTCCGCCGACATCGCCTCATGCGAACCTCTCAGGGCGGCCAACTCGGAAAGTGCGGTTTGGTGGAGCGTTTTGTTGTGCTCAAAATCTTCCGTGACCCTTGCGTGCGCGGTTTGCAAGTCCTCGTGCGCAGACCGTAGAGCCTCCAGTTCGTCAACTGCGGATTTGTGGTCCCCCTGGAATTGCTGCAGCTCTGCCGACGACGCCGCGTGCGAGTCTCTCACGCCTGCCAACTCAGAGAGTGCGTTTTGGTAAAGCTGTTTGTGAATTTCAAGGTCTTTCGTGGCCTTCGCGTGCAGCCTCTTCAACTCACCGTGCGAAGACTTCAGAACCTCCAATTCGTCAAGCGCGTTTTTATGGTTGTCCTGGCTCTGCTGCAGCCTTGCGGATAATGCGGCGTGCGAGTCTTTCACACCCGCCGATTCGGCAAGTGCGTTTTCATGAAGCGTTTTACGCTCCTCAAAATCTTCTATAGCCTTCACATGCGCGATTTGCAACTCGCCGTGCGCCGTTTTCACCGTCTCCAGTTCCTCTAGCGCGGATTTGTGTCTCTCCTGGCTTTTCTCCAGCTCTTCCGACAAAGCCGCGTGAGCACCTTTCACGTCGACCAATTCGGCAAGTGCGTTTTCATGAAGCGTTTTGCGCTCCTGAAAGTCTTCCGTAGTCTTCGCATGCGAGGTTTGCAAGTCGCCGTGGGCCGTTTTCACAGTCTCCAATTCCTCTAGCGCGGATTTGAGTCTCTCCTGGCTTTTCTCCAGCTCTTCCGACAAATCCGCGTGGGCACCTTTTATGTCGGCCAATTCGGCAAGAGCGTTTTCATGAAGCGTTTTGCGCTCCTCCAGGTCTTCCCGAACCTTCGCATGCGCGGTTTGCAGGTCACCGAACTCCGCCGACAATGCCGTGTGCGAGTCCTTCGCGCCTGCCAACTCGGATTGAGCGTTTTGGTGCAGCGTTTTGTGATTTTCCAAGTCTTCCGTGACCTTCGCGTGCGCCCTTTTCAAGTCGCCGTGCGTAGACTTTAGGACCTCCAATTCGTCAAGTGCGGTTTTATGGTTCTCCTGGCTTTGCTGCAGCCTTGCCGATAACGTGGAGTGCGAGTCTTTCACACCAGCCAATTCGGCAAGAGCGTTTTCATGAAGCGTTTTGTGCTCCCCCAGATTTTCCCTGACTTTCGCGTGCGCGGTTTGCAGGTCCCCTAACTCCGCCGCCAATGCCGTGTGCGAGTCTTTCGCGCCTGCCAATTCGGCGAGTGCGACTTGGTGGAGCGTTTTGTGCTCTTCCAAGTCTTCCGTGACCTTCGCGTGCGCGGCCTTCGTGTCCACTAGCAATTTGGACACCTCCGCCTCGCTTTTCGTCTTTTCTTCAAGGGCGCTCTGTAGAAGATGCTTCTCCGCCTCCAAAGCCGCGATCTTCTGCTCGAGCTCCTCTTCGAGCTCCTCCAGAGCCCTTTTGGCGTCTTGGACCCGCTGCTGCAGGCCTTTACGGCTCCCCTCGTTCTGCTCCAGCGCGGTTTCCAGGTCAGCGCGCACGGCCTTTACGGTCTCCAACTCCGCAACCGCAGCCTTGTGGTTATCGTGGCTTTGCTGCAGCTCTTCCGACAAAGCCGCATGGGAGTCTCGCACGCTGGCCAGCTCGGCGGCCGCGTTTTGGTGCAGCGTCTTGTGATTGTCCAAGTCTGCCGTCACCTTTGCATGGGCAGTGTGCATGCCATCGAGCAGTCCAGCCAGTTCCGCCTCGCTTTTCTGCTTCTCGGTAAGCGCAGCCTCTAGCCCCGCCTTCTCCCGCGCGAGCGCTTTCGTTTGCTCAGTCTCCTGTTTCAATTGGCTTTCCACGTCCGACACCTTCCCCTCTAGTCTCCCAACGTCCTCCCGCAATCCGTCCCGCGTTTTCTCCAGCTTCGCCGCCTTCGCTTCCAAGTCCATGATTTTCTTCCTCTTCACGACCAGCTCCAGTTGCAGCGCCCGCTTCTGCTCCAGATACCGGTGCGTCGTCGCTACCAGGTCCTGCTCGTGCTGCCGCAGCACGCCCAGCTGCGCGTGCTCCGCCTTCAGCTCGTGGAATTCGCGCGCCAGATTGCGGTGCTCGTCGGGCGACACGAACGTTCCTGCTTCGTTCAGCACTTCCGCCATCAACGCGTTGCTCTCCGCCTCGCGCGCCAGCAGGTTTTTCTCCCGCTCCGCCAGCTCCTCCTGCATCTTCTCCAGCTCCTTCGTGGATTCGTCGACGAGCTTCAGCTCCTCCGCGAGGCCGTTTTGCTGCTCCGCCAACCGCCGCTCGCGCGCGTGCAACCGGTTGCGGAGCTCTTCCTCGGTCACCTTGGTCCCCGCGGACACCGACCGCTGGTGTCCACTGCCGGGGAACTGCCGCTCATCCTGCTCGCCCCCGTTCCAATCGTCCATACGATCATCGCTCATCCTGCTCGCCCCCGTTCCAATGATGAAGCCACCGAATCCGGTGTTGCGGGTGAGGCGCCGCCGACTGCCGCTCAGAGTAGAGCCCTGGTCCAGATCCTCCAGCGACTGCTTTCGCATCGCCGCGTCCCATCTTTTGGCGTTTGTTTCGCGCAGCTCGTCCTCGCGCGCCTGCAGCGTCGCCGCCAGCGCGTTGTTGTGGTCGGTGAGTTCCTCCACGTCGCGCTGCAGCCGCGCGATGGCCCGCTCCAGCTCGTCGTACGCGAGGTTTCTGGCGGAGCTCCCCTGCTCCCCCCCTCCGTGCACGGTTCTCCCGGTCCCTGGCGTCGCGTCCGCGTCAGAGGTGGAGCCGCTGGTCGTGCTCACGTTCCCCAACGCCCGAAGCATCACGCCGCTGTTCCGCACCGACTGCCGCGACCTTGCGAACTTCTCCTCCCGGGCCTGCTGCAGCAAGAGGTCCACCTGGCGGCAGACGCGGTTAAAATCGATCTTGGCCGGGAGCAGCAGTTCCGCGACCTGCTCGACCGACTCGATGCGCGTGAGGATCAGCTTGGTCTTCTGCTGGGGGCGAGAACTTCCGTCTTGCAGCTTCTTGCCGCTCGGAGTGAAGCCCGGCGGAGCGTCCACATCGGTCATAGTGTCGTAGTTGCTCTCGTCGCTGCGCACCGGAACTTCGATCGCCGCGGGGCCGCCGTCCTCTCGAAGGGCCTCTTTCGCACGACGCTCCCGCCGGTTTTCAGCATCGCTGGAGCTCTGCGGGGGCGTCGCCGCCGGGGCTGTTAACCTGGAGATTCTCCGCCACCGCTTTTCTGCATCCTCAGCACCTTTGCCTCCTTGTTCCGCGCCAGTTGCCTCGCCGGCAGCGGAGGAGCCTGCCTCGCCCTCTTCCTCCTCCGTGTCCTCCGGTGCCAAGGCCCGATCCACCTTCAGGTGGCCGATCGCCGCCATGACCGCGTCTGTATTCCCGAAAAAGGAGTCCCGCCCTTCTGGCATGTGCAGTCCTAGTCCCGGCAGCTCTTGCTCCAGGTCGTGCGCCAGCGAGTGCACGTCCTTCAACAAGTTCGCGAACTCACGTCCGATCTCGCCCTCGAAAAACGCGCGCCGCATCTCGCCGGCGGCCTTGTTCGCCTTCTCCAAAATCGCGATGCGCTCCTCGTTCGCCTGCTCGATCTGTTTCCTGCATGCAGCTTCCGTTTTTTCTCGCGCCGCTTTCGCATCCTCCTCCGCGCGCATCAATTGCTGCGACAACTCCTCCCGAAGCTCCGCCGCCTCCGCGTTCTGCGCCTGCGCGCGACCCAGCAGCGCGTCCCGGTCCTTCCTCGCCTCCTCCAGGATCCTCTGCCTTTCTTCGTTCGCGTCTTTTATCACTTTCGCGGTTTGCGATTTCGCGAGCTCTAGTTCCTCCTTCTCTGCGGCGATCTCCTTCGTGATGTTTTCCTTCAAAGCCTCAAGGTGGTTCTGTTCCGCCTGGAGTTTGTCGCGTTCGATTTTCAACTCCGCGTGCTCCTTGGTCACGCGCTCGTTCCTTTTCTTGGTCGCCGCGGCCGCGGTCTGGGCAGCGGCGCGAATCTCTGCCGCCTCCTTGCGAGTCTTCTCGACCTCCATGCTTGCCGCTTTCCGGATTTTCTCCGCCTCCTCGCTTGCCCACTTGCGAATCTGTTCGGCCTCTGTGGTTTCGTCCGCGTGTTCCCAGGGAACTTGTTCGGCCTCTGTGGCTGCGTCCGCTTGTTCCCAGGGAACTTGTTCGGCCTCTGTGAAAGCGTCCGCTTGTTCCCAGGGGAGTTGTTCGGCCTCTGTGATTCCGTCCGCGTGTTCCCAGGGAAGCGGAGATGCTGCCCCTTCTTCCCACGGAGGTGGAGACACTTCCGCAGCGCTATCGCTAGGAGCCGGAGATATCCCTCGCTGCTGGACAGCCGCCGCCGCCGATGACGCAACCGCCGGGTCCCCCGCTCCAGTGCGATGTTCATTTCCCGGTGTGACGTCGGACGCCGACCACAGGAAGGTCGGCGGCTTCCGGTCAGAGCCTCTTTTTTCGTTGTCTTTAGACGCCCTCCTGGCAGCACCCGGACTTTCGTCCTCGGCGTTTCCTTCCGGCGCGAAGAGCATCACTTGTTGTCCCCGCGGCAGTATTTCGCCGCCGAGCGACCGCCCCCGCCGCACCAGGCGGGGATGCACATCCGCATACGCGTTATGCTCCGGATCGGGCGGGCGACGCCGACTCCGCGCTCGGTGCTGCGCGGACGTCGTGCGGCCCGCTGACGCTATTTTGCTACTCAGATATGCTAACATCTATGACGGTGATGCGAGACATCGTCGTCCCTTATGCTCCCCGGCAAGGGTAGATACGTGAAGTGACTTGGAGCAAAGATGAGAATGGCATTTGTTTCATTTCACAATCTGGATGTACCAAACGCATACTGCAGTTGATGGTAGGCGGTTGAACATTCATTGGGTGATTTAGATACACGCCTGCAAAAACTTGAAAAAAATGTAGGGGGTACGAGCGTCATATCGGCAAAGCAGCAAGCGAAAAACGCATGACCTTGAATTCACCACGGAGGAAGCACAGATGGACGGGGAACATCTGACGAGCGGATGCAGAGCAGTGCGAACGGAAGAGAAGCATGACGGACAGAGAATAAAACCAAGCGTACGATCCACGTGGCGCGAAACGGGAGCAGAGATGACAGCAAACGAAAATATTCGACCGTCCACGACCTCAATGACCGGAACAACCTGCTCGCAACTACGATGTATTTCCTGTTTATGGTTCGTGCTCCTGGTTGTTTTCGTTATGTGTCCATCCCGCACTAGCCATTTCTGCTCGTGCCCGTGTCCTGACTGGGCAACCTCACAATTTCCGGAAACAAGAACTATCTGCACTCTTGTACACAAGGTGTGAAAAAAAAGCTCACATCTGTGTCGACCTCCTCCTCCCGCTTAATGTCACGCCGAAGGTTTCGTCGCGCGGCACATTCGGGTCGATCCCCTCTGCCCCGGTTTCCCGAGCTCGTACAGGCTCGGACGCTTGCACCGATCCGCGCGTCTAGCGAGTGAGGCCGCGCCGCGCCCTGATCGGTTTCTGCAGTTTCGCGTTTCTCTCCACGCGTCCGTGCGGCGTCGTCCCGGGCCTGGTGCGAAAAGCGTTCGCGATGAGCCGCGGGCGGTCGCTATCTCTTCCACGACGTCCCGCGGCTCGTCGCGAACACTGTTATCGCCCCCCACCACGCGACCGCGGCTGCCGCTGCGAAGTGACGCAAAACACCGCTAACGCCGCGACTCCACCGGCCGCCAACCGCGCTCGCCGTCGGCAGCACCGAGCTCGTTGCGCAGCATCCGCACAACCTGATCGGAATTTCGCACGGCAACGCGAACACCCCCTGCACCACGCTCTCGCCACTGTTCTCGCACCGCACCAACGCCTCTCCGCCCGGGCACGAGTAACGGCTCAAGCTCCCTGGGTTGAGCCGCTTCCCCGTGGCCAGCTTCCCGTAGTTGCGCGAGTCGAAGTCGTCCTGCACCTGCGTGTCCACCCACAGCGTCGTGTCCAGGTCAAAAACCACCGGGCAGTAGGCGTTGCAATTTATGTTCTGCAGCGAGACCATGGAGTTCATGCAGAACAGCTCCGCCGTGCCGAAGGCTCCCCCTGTGCAGTTGAGCGTGAGCGTCTGCATGTGGTAGAAGGTCGGGTACTGCACCCTTGGATCGAACGGCCGGTCCGGGTTCAGCTGGATCTCTCCACTCAAACACGCGTTGCCACAGTCCCCCGACACGATCGCCACCCGTCCGTCGCTGCAGCCGACCGACACGGTCGAGTTGTCGCTGAGGCAGCTGCCTCTGTGGAAGGTGTCGTGGTAGATGTAGTCGTGGCGGAACACGCCGCCCACGTCGCTCGTGGGCAGGCAATGCTTTTTGCAGGCGAAGTCGCGCACCTTCGCGATGCCGTTGGTGCACTCCACCCGGTAGGTGCCGAGCGACTCGTACGCGGGGCACGGGAACACGTTGTCCACCGTGTCGTGCATCACGATGCGCGGCGTCTGGATCCGCACCCCGTTCGCGACGTGGAGAGCCTCGAGGAGGAGAAGAACGATCTCGAGACGGCCCTGCAGGCGGCCAGACTAGCGGGGAGAGGTCGACGCGTGTTGGCGGGCGTGGACGCACCCGATGAAGTATCGCCGCAAACGCTGGGAGAGGGAGAGGCGCGAGGACTAGAGGGGGGCGAGGACGACAGCGACAGCGAGGAAGCCGGCCGTGCCACTGGAGCTGGTGTAGTCGACACTGGAGACGACAACGTGAAGTCGAAGTCGAGGGCGGGGGAGGAGGAGGAGAACAGGAGGGCATGGGGGGAGAACGGCGGAGACGGACCCGAAAACCAAAACGTCAAAGGCTGCGCAGGCACGTCCGAGACCACAACGCGAGGGCGAGAGCGCTCCTGTAGCCGAGGGAAAACAGGAAGAAGCAGTGATAATAGAATCCGCACTAGAACTTGATCGTGGCGAGGAGTGGTCTGATCCTGTTGGGGGGACTGAAAAAAAAGTGGGAGAGGACACGGCAAAAAACGGCGAAAAGACTGGCAGCGACGGGCACGTCCACGTCGCCAAGGAGAAAGTCGACAGTTGATGTTGCAGGCCTCCTTCACGATCCTTAAAGTGCCGTCCTCGCACACCCGCTCCACCCCCTCGCCGCTGGAAAACCGGTTCGTCTCGTTGCAGGGCGTGCGCACCAGTTCCGCGTGGTCGAAATACAAACCCTCGTTCTCGTCGATCTCCAGCGTCTCGCCGCCGGGAAAGACCTTGCGGTAGCCCACCTCCTTGCACCGCCGGCGGCAGCCCGCGAACACGAACACCTCGCCGTCGGCGCACTCCCAAGACACCGTACCCGTGAACAGCTTCACGTTGCCGACGGGCGAAACCTTCCCCAGAATGTCCTCACATGTCCTCGCGTGCTTCTCGCCGTGCCGCATCAAAGAAAACGTCGGCTCGCGCTCCGCCTCGTCCCGCCAGTCGAAGCCCGGCATGCGCACCGGGCGGTAGTAGCCAAACTCCATGATGAACTGCGGGTGCAGCGGCGCCCGCCCCGAGCTCGGGTCGATGACGTACGTCGGCTTCTCGTACCCCTGCGTGTCGTAATACCCCTCCATGGGGAAGTCGTCCGGGTCCCACTCGTGCTCGGTCAGCGTCGTCGCGGCGGTCTCCTGGTTGCCCCAGAAGAACTCGAGGAAGATCTCGCTGCTGTCCTTCACGTTCGCCAAATGCCCAAACTTCTGCGTAAACGGGTTGCGCGTGAACCCCATGTACTGGTTGCGCACCACCTGCGTCTGCACCACGGTGCCTGCCTCCGGCCCCGGACTCGTAAGTGTCTCGTAGTAGCTCGGCACGCCCACGCGAAACACAAAGCCGTCCTGCGGGCAGTTTCTCCCGCAGGCCACCGAGCTCTGCAGCGACTCGACCCGTTGCGTCGACGATGCGGAGTACGGCGAGTTCGACGCGGAAATCGGCGCGTCGCCGCCGCTCGCGCGGAAGTCCCGCGCGCCGAACGTGACGTTGCCGTTGTAGCACAGCAGCAGCGGGTTCGCGCTGTAGTGGTCCGTGTGCGAGAAGTTGTTCCAGCAGCTCATCTGTTTCGACTCCATGTGCTCCATGGTGAACGGCGTGAAGTTCTGCGCCGAATAAAAATCAAAGTGCTCGGTGAGCACCAGCGGGTCCGGCGTCGTGGTCGCCACGTCCGAAGTGATCATCGGCGGCCGCGTCATCCCGAGCAGCAGCGGCGGCGGCTCGGTGGTCGGCGGCGGCGTGGTCGTGGTAGTCGTGGCGAACGTGAACATCACCGACATGGTCTTGTTGTACTGTAGCCGCTCCGTGAGGCCCGCATTCAGCCACATGGTCTCGGCGGTCTCCACGTGGCAGCC
>RXOD01005673.1:0-12953 GCA_005223375.1 Amoebophrya sp. AT5.2
AAAAAAAAAAAAAAAAAAAAATACTCGAACGGAACCAACCGGCGCGACTCATGCATTTATACCTTCTGAGCAGTAGTAGAGCAGTAGGATCTACAACGTCAACGTGATCAAGAGTTTCGTCACTCAGTTATTTCATCTCGGCCTTGGTAGTTGTTGGTTGTTGCAAAACTTGTTCACTATCACTTCTATCTCGATCACTTTCACTGCTGGTACAACTAGAAGAAGGAGGACGGAGAACCATTCTTGCAAAGCCAGGGCGGCCATGTCGTTGTCGTTCTTTTCGCCGTCCTTCTTGTCGTCACGATCGCCTTAGCCATGCAAGAGCTTGAAAAAACATCATCAAAATCTCAAAAACAGTAAAAGCTGTAGCACTCATGCAGCCAGGACAGGAGCACCTGGTGGCCCTACCAGCACAACATTCAGTACAAGAGACAGCAAAGCTGGCATGCGCCAACGCCATGTCGTCGAACTCAATCATCTTATCTGAAACGTATACTACACATAGATTGTTTTTGTTATAATTTTCAAATCGTATATTTTGATGTCGCCGAGGGCGAACGCGAGGCCGAGGACCCGTACTATAGGTTACCAGCAAAAGTGTCCTACTCGTGATCGCCACGCCATTCACTCCTCAAGAACCTCTACCTACACCGCCGCCCCCTTGGCCTCTGCCACCTCTTCGTCCTTTCCCCCAACCGACGTGCGCTCGCTCTTGGTTGTTTTTTCGTTGTTGGCGCTGTTCGTGTTCTCCTCGAGAGTTTCCTCATTTTCTTGGCCGCGGGCGGCCGCAGCAGAAGTGATTGCTTCCAATTCCTGCTGCAATCGTAGCACCTCTCGAACCTTTGCGGCACGAGCGCGCACCTCCCAGTCGCCTGCGCTGGAGGTGCAGCGGCCAGCGCTCTGGACGATTGCTGGAGTCTTCCCATCGTCCGGCTTTGGATGTACGACTGCATCAAGCGCGGCACAGTCCTCGATCTGCATCGCGCTTTCGCAGGCATTTGTCGTCGCACCATTTCCCCGCAATGCCAGTCGGAGCGACGCTCTCCGCTGCGCCAGGTACCAGGCGAGCTGCCGACGCGCACCCTCTTCTAGCGCTACGCTGGGTCCTTGTTCCGACACGTCGGCGTTTCCTTTTCTCCTGTTTTGAGTCCCGCTTGTCCTTGCTGAAGTGTTGCGGAGGGCGGGAAAAACATTCGACCGTAGCTGGATCTGAAACTCGTGGAACGGCGTGGCAAGATCGTGCGTCAGCACCCACGCGAAGTTCGTCCCTGCAAAGTAAGTGATGGACGGAGATGTAAGTTGTCCTCGGTTGTCCCGCTTAGGGATGATCTGTGTACTATCGGACGACAAATCCATATCCAAATCATGCTTATGCTACTGCTAAAACTCCAACTCAGTACCTAGACGATGCGCCGTCCTCTTCGCGACGCAGCGGCCAAGGCGGAACCACAGCACGCCGACCAGGAAGCCCATGGAGAGGCCGACCAAAATCTGTGTAGGCGTGTGGTCCCGCAGGACGTTTCGGCACGGACCCACTGGCACCAGCAGAAAGACCCAGATCGCCACCCACAACGCTGTTTCGCCGTGGCTGGCCGCCGGATCCTCAAGCGCCGCGCTGGAGCAGTCGAAAAACCCAACCACCGCCCGCGCCAACTGCACTCCGAAAAAGTGAAAATCGTGCAGGCTACGTCGGAGGTGCGAGGATGGGACCTGCTTGTTGTACAACTTCGTGTCGCGCTGCAGGATCATCACCTGCTGCTCGTCTTTGCCTTGTTCACCAGCTTGGCGGAGTGGGCCCTCGGCCTGGTCGGTGTCGTGGCTCCTGCCTGGCCCTGTTTCTTGTTCTTTCTGACCCCCGCCCTCCACGCAGCCGGTCGGGCTCGGGGCAGACGACGCCTCGTCCGAAGAGCTCTCCCGCCCGCCGCTGGCAGAGGGTGACGAGGTCTCCATCTCCTGCTTTGCGCCTGCAGCAGAAGCAGTGCATGGCTCTTGTGTAGTTGGTGCTGTCGCCCCCGCAGCTGTGGACGCGGTGGAGGTCAACAGCGGCTGCCTCAGCTCCTCGGCGTCGTGGTCGTCCTCGCAGTCCAGCGGCGGCTTCTCCATCTCCTTTTCAACATCATGATCATCCAGCACCACGATCCGAATCTCGTTTCGGTGGCGCTGCGCGTTGACCTGCGTACGATACACGAGTTCCAGCAGCTTCAACGTGAGCAGCCCCACCGCCACGGCGGAGTGGCCACTCGGCATGCCGTAATTCCCCGCACAGGACTCGGGGGGCCGAGCCTCACGGAACAGCTTCTTGATGCCGCACTCATTCACCAGAACCACGGCGATCAAGAACCTGCGTTCATCGAAGATCACCGTCATGGGCCGAATCTTTCTTACTCCAAGTCTTTCTGATGGATGCGCCGATGGATTGATAATTACGACGTCGTCGAAAAGCAGAGAGATGCAGACGACTCTTTCTAAGTCTAAAGTTTCGTAGCAAAAAACAGTTGTAAGAACGAAAATGATAAAACAAAGTCACAAGTGTAAAAAGCGGAAGAAAGTACCCGAAGTTGAAGAGGTGCGTAGTCGTCCTCCGCAGCAGGAAGCGGAGAAAAATGAGGCCTGCGACGAGCACCGGAACGTATCCGCTCAGGGCGCACAACGACTGCACGACAAGGTGTGGGGCACCATCGATCATATTCAAATCGTCCGCTTGTTCGCCCGTACTAGTCGGAGTAACCGTGACGCACGTTCCGTACGGCGCCCAGACCTCGTTTACGATATTGTTTTCAGTGCGCGGGACGAACGGCATCCACTCGCAAGCATACAGCGGCACGGCAGCGCTCGCCCCTCCACCTTCGCCCTCGTCCCGCGCTTGCCCGGCCGCTCCTGCCTGCTGGGCTTGCACCGCTGCTCGCGATTCGGAGCTGCACGCAGCTTCGGTGGGGTGGCGGGAGCACGGTCCGATCGCAGATTTCGAGTAGTCGGTCCACGAGACATCGAACGGAAGTTTCGTACCGAAGGGGCAGCTGCACTTCGGGGGCTGCAGCAAGATTCCGAAATTTGCGTTATAACGTAGTGGGCTCTCGGAGAAAATGCTCGTGCTGCCGTGACTCCCGGCACAGACCTCGTCCTTCCAAGCGCGCCACTGGTTGCGTCTTCGCGGGTCTTCCGCGATCCAGTCCTCGATCCTGTGCTGCAGCCGGCCCTGCGCTGCAGCGGCCGAGGAAACCGCGGAAGAGCCACGCATGATCAGATTGATTGCTCTATGAGTACATATGTTTGTAGTGTCATGATGTGTTTATTCACAATTACCATCAACTCATTGATGGAAAGTCCGAGTCCGTGAAGCACGACAACCTGAAATGTTCCGCGAGGACGACGTAGACGACAACCACAGAGATGAGCCTCCCGCAGAGAGCACGAGCACGGGAACAGGAGAGCCACAAAACGAACCATTTAACTTTAAGCAAACACTTATATATTACTTTCTTAATTGAAATTGAGCCTTTGCGTTTCTTTGCCCTCATCTAGTGCCTTGATGAAGCTGTGGGATAATTCTGACCACCCGATGGATCGTGTTGAAGATTTCGAGCAGCGTTCGCGGTCCCGTGTGCAGAGCCTGAGCCAGAGAATTCCGAGAGCCAGAGAATGAGCAACATTTCATTCTTGCTTTCATCATTTTTTTCTTTGCACGACGTCCACGTCCAGATTCACATCATACACATTTTTTTGTTTTTCTGCAACTTAAGATTAAGTACTGAGACTAAGTACTTGCTGATTAATATAAACAAGAACGAGTGGGAGTGAATGAATGAGAATCTGACCTTGCATGGCGCCGCGAGCCTCCTTCTTGTATCGCTGGGTGGCAGTACGATGCCGAACGCGAACAAGTACGGAAACTACTACAATCAAGTAGCTACTTAAAGGAACAACGCTCCCGACTTTTATATGAACACGACACTGTCGGTCAGAGTCTGTGACTATGATCTCGGTGCATCTCGTCGATCTCTATGACATGGGCGGACGACTCCCCATCGCTTGCTCCAGCATTGTTTCATCGGCCACCTCGGCTCCAGCATCTTGATCTTCATTGTAGTACTTAGCAATGTACCACTCGGGGCCCTCGAGCGCGGTCAGGAGCGCTGCGCTGCACAGGCCGTACTGGAGCAGCTTGGCCGGCGCCTTCCCGAGCCCCATCGCGACCATCAATCCCGAGAACCCTCCCGCGCAAATCGAATTCAGCGGATACGTGGTCGCCGGCCACTCGCGCTCCAGAGCGCAGCCCGCAAAACAGGAGGCAAACGCCCAGAATCCCACCGCGAAGCCGTGCCGGGAGACGGCGCGCAGGCGCCGGGGGAGAAAGAAGTTGGGCGGGGGGGCTATGGTTGTGGATGTGGAATTATAAAGATGACCGATTGATGCTAATTTGCTGTGAGGCGAAATTGTGATCTTCGCAGCGGGCCCTGCGGGAGAAACCGCACGTCGTGAAGTTGCTGCAACTCCCGTGGCGTTTGCAGCAGCGTCTGGCCGCGTCGAGCAAGGCGCCACTTGACGAGGTGGCTCGCGCGAAAACCATCCCAATTGGCGCTCGAAGACGATGGAGCCGATGGTGCCCCACACTGCTCCTCGCAGAAAAGACTCAATCGAGCCGTCGAGGCAAGCGACACCATCCGCAGGCAGCTGCACCAGAAGTGGCATGCTTTATTTCATCAGGTGCGAGTGGTCAACTACATGTCCTCGTGGACACTGGAAAAGATGCCATTGTTGTTCTTATTGCACAATCAACACGATCATGATGGAAACCACGATGGATCACGATACATACGGACGAATCAGTATGATATGCGTCATCTGCGAAAGACGCGATGCATGTATGGAAACAAAGGTGCGAGTGGAATTCCAAGAAGATGTGCGAGTGCATGTGCTCGACGGAACGGAAGTTAGTGTGGTCTTCTTACGAGCCCAAGGGGGCGCTCTGGTTTTGCTTCATGCGTTGAATTCTCGGCTTTCGCCTGCTCGGGTTCTCGTTCACCTGCGTAGTAGTCGGTGCGCCGTTAGTAAACATTCAATTGAAGAAGTTGTTCTTGTGAACGACACTTCCCTTCATTGCCATTTCAAGTTTCTTGTGCCCTAACTTTTTTAGCTGGGGTTCGGTATCGGTGCGGGCGGTTTGATGTTGATCGGATCCTAGCTGTCGACACGTATCGGAGTCGGAATTTATGAAGGAATCTCTTCTGCCGAACGACCGCGAAGTAGAGCACGAAAATCTGAACTTCACATTATAAATAAAAGACTTGGCGTGCTACTACTAGTCGCCGCAGGGATTGCGATCATTACAAAATAAATTCAACATAATGTTTCAACATAGAAAATTCACTGCTTCAGCTCCACTTGCTGCCCCCTCAGATGAAGATCGGTGACCGTGACGGCTTTCGTGACTGCCTCAAGTTCAGCGTGCTTGCGATCCAGTTCTGCTTTTAGACAGGCTATCACCTGGTCTTTTTGTTCTACGACTATGCGAATTTTCTCGCGAAGTTCTACCTCCACTTCCGATATCACGGGAATCCGGTACTCGTTGATATGATGTTTCATCCGTTCATCGGGCTCCGCGGCCGCGAGCCTTCTTGTCGACCACGTTGATGTGGAGATGCGGTCGGTAATATCCGATTCCGGCTGCTGCTGCTGCTGCGCCTGCTTTTCCTTTTGTTCGCGTTGCTCGCCGCGCAGCTGAATTTTGTGCTCGTTGTCCTTCCTGCCCTCCGTTGGCCCAGCTGGCTCGCCTTCCTCTTCTTTCACCGCATTCTCGCCTTTGCCTTTGACTTGTTCTTTCGGCGGGGGATGAAATAGTACTTCGCGTTCTGTAGTAGACCTTGAAGGAGCCACTTCGAACACGACGTACTTGCGCTTTCGGGCTCGGTCGATTTTGCGCTGCTGCTCCTCCTGTCGACGTCTTTGTTCGTCGACATCGGCGCGGTCCTGGCACTCCAGATACGCGCTTCTGCGCAGCAGCAATTCCTCGTGCACTTCACTATCTGTCACGTCGGGAACGTCCTCGCTGATGACCTGAGGCGCGCTGCCTTCGACGTCCATTGCGGCCACTACCTGTTCTTCTACTTCTTTCGCTGGTGGAGGTGGAGGTGGTGCTCCCGATTGGTATTTTAGTCCGGGCCTCGTGCCCAGGACAGCAACATCGTCTTGATGTAGTTGAGGAGCAGGGACAAGATGCAGCTGCTCGGGGTCCTCAGGTGCAGCAGATGGACACAATGGGTGCGCGGTATAGTGTTCACGCTCAGCATCGTCCACTTCATCCTTACTCTTTGCCATTGTCGCGACCAGCACGCGGCGGGGTGGACCGCAGGACGCGCCGGAGTCTTCTACAGGTGGTGCAGCTGCCGGCGCTCCCGCTGCATCATGTTCTTGCAGCCTATCTTCATCATGCCGCTCTACGTCTTGTCCTTGTCCTTCCTGCATTCCATCTGCTATGCCCCAATCTGAAGCAATTTGCACGGTGTCCCGAAAGCGTCCCCTCAGCCTCTCCACCAACTCCCACAGCTTTTGTTTCTCCGTCTCCAGCGTCTTCCTCTCCTCTAGGAACTTGCGCTCCTGCTTTTCCTTTTCGAAAAGCAAGCGGTGGAAGCGGTCCACCAAATCTTGCTCCAGTTTCGTCGCCTTTTCGTCGTACTCTTTTTCGCAGCACCGCCTCATGATCGCGAGGTCCTTTTGGTACTTGTCGACGTTTTGCTTCTTTGCGTCCTCCAACTCTTGCTGTAGCTTCTTCACCTGCGTTTCCCACTCCTCCCTTTCGCCCTCCGCCGCGTCCTTCAGACGGCAGATTTCTGTGTGCAGATCCCCCTCGCGCTTTTCTGTCTCCGTTTTCAAACGCCCCAGCTCCGCCGCCAGCCGCTCGTTCCTCTTCGCGACCTCGGCACTGCCGCGCTGCTCCGATAGTAGGTCCGCCTCCAAGAGCTCGACCCGGGCCCGCCACTGGCGCCGCACGCTCTCCAGCTTCTGCTCGTGCGCAAGCTGCAGCTGCCGTTTTAGCGCCTCCTGCGCGGCCTCCATTTCCTGCCCAAGCAACTCGGTCCGGGCGCGTTCGGCGTCCAGACGCAGGGACAGCCGCGCGTCGGTGAGCTTCTTGTCCAGCTCCGCGTTTAGTGTCGGTATATCGATGTCGTCCGCAGCAGCAACTTTGTTATCACCAGCACTACTTTCATCAACGAGGACGTCACAGCGAGGGCCGTGACGAGGAACAATGGAAACGCTTGGGCTCGATGTGTACTTGAAGCTGCTGCTTGGCATCGAAAGCGAGGATTTGGATTGCGCTGCACAGGCTGCGGCTGCTGATCCAGACTGCTGCACGCGCATGTGCGTCAACGTGGTGGCAGTTTTCTTTTTCCGCGGTAGCGGGGGCACAAATCCGTGGCGCTGCTGGCCATGATCCGGATTCCGATTCCCCGACCCTCCTGTGCTTTGAAATGCGGTCTTCGAGCCCACGGCGGGCGCAGCGAAAATGTCACCTCCGTCGATATGGAGCGTCCTCGCCGGAACTACAAGTGTTGACAAAGCCCGCTCAAGGTTGCTGGTGCCACTCGCTGCCGTCGAGCTCGAGGCAGCTCCTCTCCCGCGAAGCGGCGCGGTTCGGGGCCGTTGGAGCGGGCTGCGCGCCTGCGCGGAAGAACTACAACTCGCGGACATATTTTTTTGCTCCTGCTGCGCCAGGTAGTGCTAGTGGTCGATTGCGATTGCGAAACGAATCCAGGTTGTGATAGTGCTCTTTCTTTTTTAGAAGATCATAGACCGTAGCTCTACCTGCATTCAAAGTCATGTAAAAGCTACGTACTTGATAATTGGCATTGGGTTGTCATCGTAGCCAGGGCCACGTCGAGCCCCTCGCTCTCTCATTCTCATTCTCATACTCTCGACGATATTAAATCGAGTTTCAACATTTTTTAGTGTAGTCGTCTGATGTTCACGACGTCGACCACTCAATCAAATTTATGGCACTCATGGATGACCAGCACATCGACATCGCGGTGGTCGTGAAAGAAAGGCAGCGATGGAGGAGCCACTTTTTCTTCATTGCACGTACATCCTTCCGTTAAGAAGCGAACGAAAAGGACCTGCGTCGGAAGCAGTGTTCGAAACAAAGCGATGAAAGGAGCACGACAAGGTAATTCACCACGAAAGTAACACCAGCAATGTTGGACGAAACAAGCTGGAGCTACACCCCTGCTGATGCCGGACGCCGTTCGCTGTGCATGGAGTCCAGCGTACTTGTGAAGCAACATGGCATCGCAAAAAAGACCACAAGAATTGCGGGTTTTTTCCAATTTATTTTATCTGGTTCTACATCTACTGGCGGTCGGACTAAAAAAGAAATCGATTTAGAAGGTGGTCATGATAATTATACTTCTGCTGGGATACTACATTCATAGATACACACACTGCTCCCGTACCAGCCACGGCGCGCCTTCTGATTGGTTTTACGTTTCGCAAACAACAGTGATGAATGACAGGGAGATCGCAATTGTCTTAACGTTTCGCAGACCACAGATTTGAGGTTGAAAATTGATTCTTGGGGACGACGTGCGAAAAAAGACACGAAGATGTGGTTTTATGAGCGGCTTTCTACGTCAAAGCTTCGAGGGGTTTGGAAAAAACGACTTTTTCCGGCTCGTTCAGAGTGCTCAGCTACTTTACTTTCGAAAAAACGATTTTTTCCGTGCTCAGCTGGCGACGGCCCCACTGATCGCGGCCAGCACGTCTCCTTGAGAATAAGCGAAAACGACGGAGGACGGTTGAAAAAAAATTCAAATGCTAGTTTTTTAGTAGCTAAGTTTGTAGGTGGTAAGATCTCCCATCGTACTTCCCGGTGAAAAAAGCATGGACTTATATATAAGTAGACTGGGACTCTGCAGCGACGCGACCACGCCGGCGTGCCTCGGTGGCCTCCGCAGTGTTCGCCGCACCTCCCACGGGCTCACACGAAAGCAATCACCCGTGGCGCCCCAGATCAACACGGCCAGCACGACGGCCCCGCCACCCAGCATTTTCTCTACCGCACTGGACACCGGACAGGCGGCTCCCGCGGCTGCGTCCCGGACGCCCGCGACTCACAGGTCCATCTTGACCTCCCCCAACTCGACGTCCATCGACCCCTGGAAGGTGGATACGCTGCGCAGCCACAGGTAGACGGTTTCTGCGTCTCGCTTGCCCATGTACTCCTGGATGGATTTCGTTCCCGCCTTCACGAAGAACACGGTCGGAAACCCGCTCCACTGCACCTCGTCCAGCGGGCTCTCATTCGCCGTGCCGTCCAGGATCCCCACGAAGATGTGTTTGTCCATCCCGCTCTGCTGCACCTTCCGCGCCACCTTGCGGAACTCGGGGGAGAACCGCTTGCAGTGCCCGCACCACGGCGCGTACACGTTCAGGAAGACGTCCTTATCCTGCTGGTAGATGCTTTGCTCCAGCGTCTTGGCCACCACTATCTTCGGCTCGCCGGGCTCCACCTCGTAGTCGGGGACGGGCTCGGACTTGAACGACTTCTGGAGCTCCCCCGCACGAATCTTGGAGAACCACTCCACCACCCGCTGCGCGCCCGCGTCCACGTCGCCCTGGGTCTTGCCGTCCCGCTCCGCTCTTACCATCAGCTCCTTCACGTCCGCGTCGTACAAAAAATACTCCGCCGTGCCCGGCTTCAGCTGGGCCACCAACTGCGGAAACTCGGACACACCAAACATGGCTTGGATGCTCCCCTTGAAAGAAATCTGGGAAAACCAAAAGTAAGTATTCGTATTGATTGATTGCTGTCAGACATGCAACTTGCTTCCCGGGCCCCTGTATCGTATGTTTTATCTCTCAAAATAAGAAGAAACCCAATTGCGAGAGCGAATGTTCTCTTCGCCTGCAGCTGACCACAACCTGCACATAGGAGGAGAAACTGAAGCGGTACAGTGTTTGTCGCAGCGATTCGAAAAGCCTTTTCGCCCTGGCTAAAGACGCCGCCAGGTCTCAGGGTTTCCATCTGCTTCTGCGCCGCAAGAAGCATTACCTGCAAAGCATCAAGAACATCGTCGCGGATACAGAACTGCATTCACTTGTTGCAGTTCTTGCATTCCTTCTCATCCATGAACATGATCTACAAGAACTACAGCTACGTGGTAGCTACAATCGAAAAGCGACCTCTCGGAAGTCGTCGGCGCGGTCTTCAAATTCGTGCTCGTCGCCGACGTCCGGCAAGACCCAGAGCAGCGGCGAGCCCGCGTACTCAGTGAAGGTGGCCCGATCGATCTTGCCGTACGCCGGAAACTTGTGCGTTTCCATCATCAGCTCCAGTTGCTTCTCTGTTTGATGTGAATCACCTCCCGGTATTTTCTCGAGATCGAGGTACACGGGCGGCTCGGACCGGTGTCGCAGCTCCACAAACGCCCCGCTGTTGCTCTGCTGGTACGGGTTGCCCGTGTGGCTCGCTGTCGACAACATGTATGTACAAGTAGTGGCACGGGCAGTGACGTCGAAAGCAGTCCTCCTCCTTCGTGTGAGCACCTCAAATAAATTATGCAGCTGTCATCAACATCATGAAGATCACAAAGACGAATAAATGCTGCAGGAATGTACCAGAGAGGCCTTTTGCGTACTCGGATACTTTCAAGTTGTGCCATCGCGCGCGCTTGCGGTTTTTTTTGGCTACGTTCGTGAAGGCCTGCAACATTTTGTCATTGTCAGTGACGAGCAGCATGGACAGCCGTTCGTGGTTGGCGTCCGGAGTGCCGTATTGCACGGCGTCACGGCCAGCCACGGACTCGAGAAACTCGATGACGGAGGGCGCGGAGGGTTCGCCACCGTACTCGAGGGCGCCAGGAATCGGCTCGTCCTGTCGTGCCATGATCAGACAGGTTGATGTACTATAGTTTATCGCGCTTACTATAATTCCTTTTCAATTTATTCATCCCAACTTTGTTTTTTACTATCACCGGAATTTTTCAATGAATGGATTGTGCGATAAAGGTTTTCACCGGGTCGTATTTCCAGCCGGCGTCGTTCGGTTTCGCGAAGTACATGAATGTCGGGAATCCGCTCAGCATGTAGGACGAGGCCAGGCTCAGATTTTCGGGGACCGTCATGTCCACCTCGACAAAAGGAATAGTGATCTTCAGTTCGTCTTTTATGTGCTTGTTTTCCAGCGACTCCTTTGCCGCCTGCTTGAAGATTGGGGCCCACCGCTGACACTGCTGGCTCCACGGCACTTGAAACTCCACGAAGAAACCTCCGGAACCGTAGTCTTCGATCAACGTGGAAAAGTCCGCGGCGCTGGCCCGGTAGTGGTTCTCGCCCAGAGATTCGAGGGCGGCATTCGCCACGAGGTGGGGAAAAAAAAACATCAGGTGCAAAAGGTACATGAAGATGGTCTTCACGCCGGACGAGAATGCCACTGCGGTGGATTTCCTTCTACTTGTGCAGCTTGGAGTGGAGCCTCTCCGCCTGCATTGGTGGCACAAGAAAATCTTAATCTTTCTCGACGTCCTCTCCGTCCCCTCCTGGAGGGTTGTTTCGGTAGCACTCTTTTCCGCCGCGAAGGAGAAGGACGCATGCTCTTCGCGGTCGACGGGATCAATCCTCGCAACGATGCTGGAAGAGGAAGTACTTCTTGTCCTCGGACGAAGGAAAAGATGAAAACACGCGTCCCGCTGCTCCTGCTCCGCGTCCGCCCCGCGGGCTCCTGCGGTCCTTATTTGCTGGCGCCGCCGTTCAAGATCGTATGCCGCCAAAGCAGGTCGACGTCGTCCACAGATTGTCCTCGGAAAGCGCCGAGAGCATAATTCTCGGAAAGACGAAGAACGTGCTGCGCTTAAGCGGCATATCTCATCTTCTCGTTGCGGCGGCGCAGAGCCAGAGGTTGAACTGGATTGGGGACATGTTGACGCTGAGGTTGACGTCGAGGAAGAAGATGCTGCGCCTGCGTCTGCGCAACCAACATGCGTCCCCGGAGTCCTCATCCTTGCTTGCGCAGAGCTCCGAATGAAGAAGCGGGAGGGAGGTCCATCCCCGCGAGCCGCTGCTGTAGTGGACCGCCACGCGTCCATTTACTCCGGCTCGATGATGTAGTCCCTCGCACAACGACAACGAACGACGAGAGTACAACGAGAAGTCGCGTCGTCGAGCGGCCGTGGTCCTAGTCGTCCTCCTTGAACGAGGGGGCGCTCGGAGTAGGACGTGAACCAGTTATTTCTCTTCCGGTCGCTTCTTTCACCTCAAGCTCAACAGCATCGACGTTGTACTCTACTTAGTCTTAGCCCCGCCACTCTCAGTTGTTCCTCGTTGCCCACTTCTTTTTTCTCAAGCACGCTATTTGTTGACCTTGATGGTGGTGGAGCTGAAGGACATCTGCTATGAAAAAGGTCCGGGGGTCCCTTTCGGTCCGCGCATTCCAACCAGCCTCCAATCGCAATCGCGCATTCAAAGATATCGATATGCATGGGAGTAAGTAACTAATGCTTGTGCTCGAACAACTGCGTCACAACGGGGACGGGCTGAAAGAAAAGCTACGCCGCACAAGCAGTGCATTTGCAATTGCTATTCATTGCAGCATACGAGGAGTACTAGTACAAGTACCTAGTAGAGTTTTATTACTCCACGACCACAAACGTCAATTCAATAATTCGTTGACAACTCATACGCTTTTTCTTCCGCCGTTGTCACAAAAAAACAGAGCGGACATCAAAGCGCTACATTTATTCAGAAAATCAGCGGTGGCAGTTTTACGTGAGCGCTAGCGAAGACTTCATGATTTTGAGTTGGTCGCTTCTCTATCCTTTCCTCCATTTCCAATATCCTACTCCACTAAAAACGATCTTGTTGATGCAGAAAAAATATTCAACATCGAAAGAGGTCGATAACGACCCTCCGCCCCGTACATGTGTCGCACCATTTTCTCGCAACTATGAGTCGGTCCGTTCCAT